>JAOTAV010028010.1:0-47686 GCA_026546445.1 Cyclargus thomasi
CTGGTACCTGTAACACAAGTCCCTCGGGTACTTAGCACAGGGCCAGACTGACGTGGTGTGAAGCGTCCATAGATATAATTATTATTATTATTATTATTATTATTATCCTACCATGGATGGTTACCATCCGAATTATTTTAATGATGTAATTAAAATATAGATACATTGATTTCAGCGCAAAGCGTAAACAAACAAAAACAGGAACATTTAAATACGTTGATTTTGTTAATGTTACGCCCTGCGTTGGTCCTCTGCCCTTACGTCCAATACCAGCAGGGCTAGCATAGCGTCGGTAGACATACGAAAGTAAAGAAATTTTGACCGTTTTTTGGGATAAAGGAGAGTAACAATTTTCTTCTGTTCCTAGGCCATAGTCATGCGATCGGAAAAAGAAAGTCTCTTTCTTATCTCGATTCTGATTATGATCTTCCGTCATAGAAAGTCCTTAGTATACTCGTATATATAGCATGGCCACTATTAGAACCTTTAGTACTATTAGAGTTGCTATGAAGAGAGTTCCTGTCTTTTGTCGACACTTGAGTCGAGGAGCAACGTCATGCTCGGTTATAAGAAATTTCCCCAGAAAGAAACTGCCATTTTCTTTCTCCGAAGTATCGACAAGGAGACGCTATGCTAACTCCGCCGGAGGAGAGGAGGAAGTCAAAGGACGTCTATTCCCTCCCCCCCCCCACCTGGCGTGACACGGTGACCTCACGACACCCTCGGGCGACGGCATCCAGGTCGGAGCGCCCACGCCTCCCCGGCCCACACCGCGATACTGGTTAACCGCTGGGTGTAATTAAAATGTTTGGGTATTCAAGTATCGTGTAGGGTTTATAGGTCGTAGTCCATAGGAAGGACTTCCATTCTCCATACTTTGTCTGTCAGATAAGTTGTAAATATAATAATTGCTATACGGCACTCATCGTGGCGAATTCGTTTTAGTTCCACTAAGTCAATCCAATACAAAAAACACGTCAAGTGATTATTGTAAAAAATAATCGCTTGCCGCTTGTCTATGGGGGCCCGTGACATTTTGCCGGCTTGCCACTTTGTAGTTACGCCACTGCATCAGGAAGTGGTGAAACAGGCCCTTTATATTATAAATGGAAAAGTGTGTTGGTTTGTCTCGCGCCCTTAAGAAACTACCGATCGAGTTGATCGGCATAGACTTAGTTGAAGTTATCACAAAAGCTCTTTTAAATATACGCATCTTTGAATAACGTAAAATAATACACTGCTTTCTGATTGACCAACGTTTGTTGGCGTTTTGCTGTTTCCGAAAGCAGCCGAAACGTCGGGAATAATAAAAGAACTCCGTGGCAAAATCCATAAGTGTTCAAACTTTATTATGAGTGATAGGTACTCGCGTAAATCTAAAAAATCTGTATACAGCCTTTTTTTTACAGTTTAAACACAAATCAACAATTAAAACTAAATAAAACGCACAAGCAAACCGATTTGGTTTCGTCGCGAACAATGGCGGCCGCGAGGAAGGAGAAGTGACACGTTGCAGTCAACCAATCAGATCGCGCGTGGCGTTTAGCTATCGTATACTTATTATTTTACGAGCGAGTTTAGCAAGTTTATCAATTTACGAACATTTAGGCGTAAAATAAAGCAATTTATCTCTATCTTTAGAATTCTACGAAACTTAATAAACTTCCTACTAAATTGATTAAATTACCTCTTATTATTTTCCGGTGACATATATACGACAGCTGACATGTGTCACGCAGGCTTCGACCTGGCCGGGTGTAACACCTCGTCCGGTCGGAAGATCTTCCATTGCAGCCATAACGCATATCTCACATGTCTCTAACCCGCCACTCCTTCTTCCTTCCAGTGCTGCTGAGCGAGGCAATCCTGAAGGAGGACACGCTGGAGAATAAGACGCTCAAGATCACGGACTTCGGTCTGGCGCGCGAGGTGTACAAGACCACGAGGATGTCAGCCGCGGGGACGTACGCATGGATGCCACCAGAGGTAAGCTGAAGTGCTCACGCAGGAGCTGCTTAGGTCAAAACGTACTAACGGAGAAGTTGATTCTTAGCCAGATTACGGATCTAATTAATTTAGTTGCATTATATCAAACCTAGCGGACAAACCACAACTTTCGTAGTTGAATTTTTTTTATTCCGCTAAAATACCGTAGGTTATGAATATGGCTATGAATCAATTTCTTCGATGGTACAGTAGGCTGTACTATAACAGTACTGGGAAACTCTTTAGGATTCCTAACACTAATACTATACGAACAATAATAAATACGAGTGAAAGTGTTTTAAAATTACTAAGAATTTGGTGGCTATCAGACTGCCTCAAGAACGGTAATAGACGATTTCATAAGGAGTATGTATAAAATCTGAATAAAGGTTTAAGCGTGATAGACAACAGGCAGACAGGCAGTTTGTCTATCACTTAGAATAGATTTACAAATTCTATAAATTAAACTGATTCAGTGTTACAAATTCACCGTTTATACCTACATATTATACTGAATAAGCTTGCCCTACAAAGACTGTTCCTAGAATTTCTCCATCTATATCAGGTCGTCACTGAAGGCCTATTGGTTTCTGATTACTGCATCTATCTGAAACTGGGCTTTTGCTTCCACAGACAAGAGGTTCGAATTCTTTATTTACTTTACATTGTACATCTAAGAGCGTCCGTAGGCTGATGGGTAAGACCTTCGGTTCGCACTCGAAAGGGTGCGGGTACGAAGCCTTGTGGGAGACGTGTACCAATGAGACATTTTCCGATCACAAAGAAGGTAGACCTTGTTCTTTGGTCTACTACATTATTTACTACACAGCATTCCTAACCGTAGCAATAGTAAATACAATAAGTCTGTAGTACACAGGGCGGGGCTGAGTTACGAAACAACCGACGCAGGTGAGCACGGGTGCGCACCCATAAAGTAAAAACTGCACCGCACCGATATAAATTGTAATGACCACTTGTCGGTTAACTTAACCAGATAATGTCTAAGAAACCTTGCTGTTACATTCAGGGCAGTTGAACGGCGTTTAAAACTATTTAGCGTCATTAAGTGTCCGTAACCTAGTGGGTAAGACCTTTGGCTCGTTCGAGGGGGTGCAGGTTCGAACCCCGGTGGAGGCGTGTACCGATGAGACATTTTCCGATTTCAAGTACATAATACGGATACTCATTGCCGTTGGAGAGCCACGCTTCGGCACGAATGGGCCGGCTCGGCCGGAGTGATACCACGGCCTCTCGCCCTCCCAATATCATTAAAAAAACACACCTTAAACATTTTATGTGTCGTCAAATTTTAATGCAAACAGCTTTCGTCAATTTCTAATACATACTTCGATCTATGGTGGGTCTACAACCATTTGTGGAATACATTATGGAAGTCAAATATTAACTGTGCACCGCGGGTTGTTAGAGATTTGTTTCATTTAAATCGCATTTGCTAGTTTTAGAAGGGCGTGCAATTTTAAAAAATTAACTTTGGTTTGTGTGTAGACATGTTTATTGTAAAGACTAGCTGACCCGGCAAACGTTGTTTTGCCATATAAATAATTTAGGGGGATGAAACAAAGAAGTTGGCCGATTCTCATAGATACCGGATAAGCACAAAAAATGTCATCAAAATCGGTCAAGCCGTTTCGTAGAAGTAGGGCAACGAAAACTGTGACACGAGAATTTTATATATTAGATAATAACAAGATAACAAAATATGATGTATTTTTATGAGGGAACAAAGATAGGGGATTAGGGAAGTTGGTCCACCGGTAAACTCACACTGAACGAAACACAGCACAACGCCGTTTCAAGTTTCTAGATCGAAGACGATCATCGACGATGATAGGCAAATAGAACCGAGTCCCAAACACGATCGTGTCATCGTTGGGAATATGCGTGTAAAACAAAATTTATTGAATACAAATCATTATGATAGTGGGGTAAAAGATAATAGAAAAGAACATATATACGATCGAATTGAGAAACCTCTTCCTGTCTTGGAAATCGGTTAAAAACAGACTATATCGAACAAGGAATAGATACTTTAATATTGTCGCAAGAAATTTTGTTTTGGGCCTAGAATTCAGTTCTTAATTATTTTGTCTGTACCAAAGGAGGACAGAAGCTATATCCACACTAAAGCTAGGCCAAGATCTAGCTCATCATTAACCATACTTTCTTGTATGTTCCAGGTGATAAAAAACTCGACCTTCTCTCACGCGTCTGACGTGTGGTCGTACGGCGTGTTGCTGTGGGAGCTGCTGACCGGGGAGACGCCGTACAAGGGTATCGACGCCCTGGCTGTAGCTTACGGGGTGGCGGTCAACAAGCTCACCCTGCCTATACCCAGCACGTGCCCGGAGTCGTGGAGGGTGCTGATGGAAGGTAGGTATCTTTAATCCCCTGCAGCAGCGGATCTAGCTCGTGTGTGGAGCCCTGGCGCCCCCTAGGCCTGGCTGATGCTCTTCTCTGACTCTCACAGGCGGCGCTGCCCGTGTGCATTGCATACCCTGCAGGTTAAGTCGCTCCTAAAATCCAGGGTCTTAATTGTCCGCTTTCTACTATAGGTTAAGCAGCCCCCGAAATCCGGTAACGGCTATGAGATATCCACAAGCTGGTATTTGCCGTGTCAACTAAAACTAAACTCGAGATAGCAGCTCAAAGAAGGTTGAAAGTCCGACTAAGATAGCATTGTAGAAGTATTGAAACTCGCTCTCTCTTGTTCCAGCGTGCTGGCACAGCAACCCTCGGGAGCGACCACTGTTCCCCGAGATCCTGGTGCAGCTCGAACGCATCAGGCAGTCGGAGTTCACTCGGGCGCCTCACGAGAGCTTCCACACCATGCAGGATGGCTGGCGGCTCGAGATCGAAGAGGTGCTGAGAGATCTGCGGAGGAAAGAGAAGGTGGGTCGGGAGTAGTTGATGAGGAGCCTCTTGAGCTAGATAAGACTAGATTGTAGAGAGTACATTAGGTAGTGGGCTCTTGAACTATGTGGCTGACTTTTAGACGGGGCTGTGCTGAGAAAATTATGTGGTAAGCTCTTGGACTAGCAGTGAGCTAATGGGTTAGGGTGCGACGAGATTGGGTGGTGGGCTCTTAGACTAGCAATGTGCTCCTGAGCTAGATTGTGGAAAGTAGATTAGGTAGTAGGCTGTTAGGCTAGATTGTGGCGAGTATTTTAGGCTAGAAAATAAAGTGAAAAGGAGACAAAGTGAGCTTTTGGGTTGAGTGGTAGGCTCCGGTCTCATGGAAGTGTAAACTGCTTTGGTGCCTCCTAAAAACAAATGTTTGGGGGCTCTAAGAAAAGACATAGGCGTGTTCTGTAATGCAGTGCAGTGCATTAGCTGCTGCCATTTACATATCAATTTTAATGATTAGTAAATAAAACAGGAAACAAAATATAACAAATCAAAAAACCTACATTTATTTAATAGTAATTATAAATAGCGCGACGTAGCCGACGGTTGTTCAACGGCGCGACGTTCTCATCTGGGGCAGTTTCGATTTGCATGCCTTCGTTGCATGTGTGCGAAGTAATTTCAAGTATCCGTACAATGGTCGCAACGCTCACACGCATAGGCCGTGACTATGGCCAGGTCCAGCGTCATGACTCGGGGCGAGGATTCGGAAGTTGTGATTCTCGTCACTATCAGAAAGAACAGAAAAAATACCCTTGTGGACCAAATTCCTAGTAGTTATAATTTAGCAGGTGACATACTCTGGTAGATACGCCCGTGTTTTTTGGGACTTTCCTCAGAGTACACAGTCATAGTTTTTGTTATAAGCAAATATTATATTGTTTATTAGCATGCAGTTCTTTATTATATTTAAAAGTATGTTCCACAGTTCTTGAGTATCTAACTCATTTAAAATATTCATATATTATGGTGGACTTTATTAAATAATTTTCCTTAGAGAATGTGCAATAATATTAATTAGTGTTGTATATCTCCTACAATGCTCACATAGGAATGCAGAACTATTGAGGAGGTTAGTGACACTAATTTTTGGACAAGACATATGCATTTTTTGTATTATTTTTTTGTCCTTTGGTTCTGCATTTTAGGTTATGTACACTTACTCCCTTATTCTTAAAAATATTTAAACAGTGTTAAATTAATTCAGATTCGCTGTCCCTTTCTATCGTGTTAAGTTTACAATACTCCAGAAAAGGACTGCGAATCTTGTTTAGTTTAACACTAGCTTTTCTTTTCAAACAAATTTACTTTACACCGGGGTGTTTGTTTTGTTTTTGCTATTTATTGTAACTTTATGGAAGACAATTTCATTTCTGAATTTTTTGTTTTGTATTTTTAATGCGTTACATTTTCTAAATAAATATTGAAAACTTCTTTTTGTTGTTTCTACGCGGATCCTATGGATCTGACTCACAACTTACTGATAAAGTGCCAGATAGACTATCCGTGCCCTTTGTATCGCACGCACTTGCGATTCTTCGGATGTCACGAGTGTGCCATGGGCGACGGCAGTTACTTCCCATCAGCTAATCCGTCAGAAAGAAATCTGTTCCACAAGTGTGCTCCTGATGAATGATGATTTATCTGGTAGATATTGTTATCTATTTGATTAATATCTGAAGCTTTATTAGTAAGTGGTGAAACAGGCCCTAACTACCCGCACAAAATATGTTGTTCATTTAATTTATCAAGGTGTCACAAAAGTAAGAAGAAGAAATATATTTTTTGTAAGAAGTCTTCAAAGTTGGGCAGGCAAGTAAATTATTTCAGTACTACAATTTTTAATATTAAATAACATTCGATAAAATAGGTAATTAACAACAACTTTTGTTATGAAACCACTATAATGAAGGCTATATAATTAACATAGTTATCGAACAGAGTCTTCCCGCGGTGCGTACAAACTACCTAGAGGTGACGTTCTGTATGAAGCGTTTTAGAAAGGCCAATTTTATGTGATTTTAAATTGCCATATCTTCGAGGCAGTTAAAGCTATCGGTGTCATTCTTTCAGCAATATTTCTATTTTTAGGACGTCTTCTATAACCAATAATAATAAAAGAATATTCGACTAGCCTATTATCAATAACATTTGTTACGCCTTGTATATTAGATGTAACCTATATGTTTTTTTTCATTTTAGGTATACTTTATATATAATGCTTTAAATCATATTTCTCTTCTTGATTCTTCAGGAGCTACGGTGTCGAGAAGAGGAACTAACCCGGGCTCAGCTACAGCAGCGGCTGGTGGAACAGAACCTCGCCCAGAAGGAGAGAGAGCTGGAGATGAGAGAGATGGACCTGGCGACGAGAGAGCTGCACATACTGATAATAGCCAGCAACATGTCGCACACGCAGCCGCCGCAGCCCAATAAGAGGAAGGGTGAGAGTTTGATGCCTTATTTTGCGACAGAATGACATATGACATATACGGAGTGTGACAAAACAAGAAGATCCAGGGTGGTCCACTAAATATGTAATAGGAGCGTCGAATCCATTCAACCACAAAATAATTAACTTTCAGCGCTGCAATTTTTACAATCAACTAAATATTACATGTACATTACACATACCCTTAAATACCACTGTGCTTTGTTACACCCTTTATAGTGTAAAATTGTTCAATTTACATTGAGTGTGTGCTAGTCAGACATATCGATATAAATACTAATTTAAACTAAAAGTACGTGCAAATTTTGCACAAAAGGGTTGTACAGCAAAATGTTACTTCCACACTTCCATTAAATATTACTAAGTAGCACAGACCCCTTCAAACTAAATAAAATAATGGCACCAAGATTATCCGACCCAAAACAACTTAAATCAAAAACAAGTGCATTGAAAAACTTAACTTAATGAGTTAAAGCTCACAATCGTATAAAAGTTAAATCTCGCGGTCTCGGAGCGACCAGGAGCGGAACAAGGCATCATGCGCAGTCTTGCAGGTGCCACCTGTTAGACAGCAACTGTGACTCTTCATAATATTTGATCGAAGACTCCACAAACAAACAAGTTATTTCAGCTCAGTTGTTACTTGGTACTACTTGGACGGCGCCTGCCGCGTCACGCAAGCACACACAGGGCCGCGCGCACAACTCAGTTGAACTAGCTGTAATGTACAATTTGCAGGCAAATTCAGCAAGATAAAGCTGCTGAAGAAGGATACAATATCGTCGCCGCTCGACTTCCGGCACACGCTGACGGTCCGCCCTTCGGACGACGACGCCAGCGTCAAACAGCTCGTAGCAGTGGCCACCGACACGCCGCCCGGCTCGCCGGCCATCATGCGGGCGATCGCGCGTGAGTACTGCTGTTGTATGTCGATCAATTTATGGTCTCCGTAGAATTGTATGATAATAATGATATCTATGAAAGCTTATACCACGTTAGTCTGGCCTCGTGCTAAGAACCCAGTGTATTTCCGTTGTCTGGTACCTGTAATACATGTCATTACAGGTACCAGACAACGGAAATACATAATACATTTAATGCTTTTATACTATAAACATATTCAAGAATTGTCTTATACAATACACAATGTTCAATATAATTCCAGTGCCCGCTGATGGCGTGAAGGGCAAGACGTGGGGTCCCTCAACCGGACACCAAAAGGCGCGCGCCCACCTCCCGCTGCCGGCACTGAGGCCGCGTGCGCACCGCCCCTCCACCTCCGCCCCACACCTGCCCCCTGCGAGACCACCGCCTCACCGCCCGCTCAACGCCGGTACGTAGACGCACGCGCACGAGTGTACGTGAAGATAACTCAACTTAGTGGTGCTCGCGGACTTAAGTGTCTGTATAAATACACTACTTTCATTCGTGTGGCAGTGATGTGGCAGTCTTTTTATCCACACGTAGAGCCGCGCGCACAACTGAGTTTAATCATCTGTACGCACGAGCGTACGTGAACGCAGACATACACACATCAGAGATACAGTGTAGGTACAACGTACACGCATACCGCTTGGCAAAAAAGTGCCTGGTACGGTCACAGCTGGAATTATTTTTTATTTATGGCAGCTTTGCTGTCTTTGTCAACTCCAGTACAAATTGTGTCTAAATTGCATTCAGACAAAGTATAAGGTTGCTTATAATACCAGAAACGCGCCCTCATTAAACGCGTCTTTTTTCCAAGTATACGCAAGGACGTACGTACTACGTACTCGCAGAAATAACTATAAATTAAGTGTACTCGTGCCTATACAGAAAATGCATTAGGATTCACATACACACGCACACGTATTTATAGTCTGGCTACTATAAGTTGAATCTTGCATTTATTTGGACTAGCAACATTATTCCGACACAGTATTTTGTTTTCGGTTCAAATTGGACTACAATTGGATTTCATAATTTTGATACTTGATCATGAGTATTTGTACATAAATGATCTTTTGATTTTTATGTAAGAACAGGTTGTCTATCTAAATATATGATATTTTTATAAAAGATGTATGAAAATGCCATATAGGAGGATTTTGTCCCTCCATATAGCATTAGGAGTTTGATTTTTAAAAATAGCAAATAAATTTTACTTTTTTAATTATATTAAAAAACACACATTTTATTTATAGCTAACAACAGTTTTTTTTCGATAAATCTCAATAAGAATAACACTTTGCTTTTTACAAAAGCTTATATTAAAATACTTGTACTTACACTAAAACTGTGTGATAACATCTACAAAATTTTTGAATTTGGAAGGTTTTTTTCTAGGTTCAACTTATAGTAGCCAGACTATATCAGCAAATTTATCAAAATCGGATCAGTAGTTTAGGCGTTATAATTTCTAGTCTTTCGACTCTTAAAGGCATTAATACCTTACTTAACTTACATGTCACACAATAAAGTTTGCCAATATGATTTAAATACAGAACAGTTTTGAGTTTTAAAAATTATTATTTTTGGCGTTTTAAATACGAACATCATACATGCTTTAACTCGTACATTAGCTTGACAAACATGCAACTAATTATATTTACAGTCATTTAAATATTTCATTAATGAATTAACTATGAAAGTTTGTATGTGTAGAATATTTTTTTAATAGAGTTGATTTGTAAAATTCCTGAAATAAAAATGTTTAATATCTAAAATGAAACAAATCTTATTCTAAGGCAAAGCAAATTATGGTAGGCGCCATTTATGAATACAATATTTGCAACATTTTTATATTTTATCTATTATGTTATAACATATTTGGATTAGTAGTGATTGGCTAAAAAGAACTTAATATATATATACCTGATCTAAGAAACCTCTTCCTTATTGGAAGTCGGTAAAAAATACGCATAATTACAAGATTTCATAGATGGCGCTTATGTCATTCAAGCAGATAGTTTTGTATGACAACCTTTAAATATCTCATGTCGTATTATAGTTACGATTTCTTAAATTTCTGGCAAAATAAAACATTGTTTTGTACATCGTTTATCAAATGTGACGATTAAAATATTTACTAAACAGAGTTAATTAATGAAATATTGTTTTATCCAAGAAAACATTTTATGTTGTCAGAATTTTATATGTATAACGTTGTTTACATTTTCGGTTTTTCCTTTATGCAAAAAGCTTGTATGCTGAAAGTTAACGTACATATTAATTGTTCGCAATTTTTTTAACATTAAAATTGAAATGTTATGCTAATAACGCGGTCACAGTTGACCATCGTAAAGAAAGGTAAAAAAACATATAAAAATTCCAAAAACAGCAATAGAAAACAAGCTAAAATATTGAAAACAATTGTGTTGATATTTTAGCTAGTTTTCTGCTGCTGGTTTTGGACTGATTTAGTTATGTTTTTTTTTCATTTATCTAGCAAAGTCAACTGTCTAGTTAATGTCACCGTGTTGTACCTAAACATATTCCTAATAAAAAAGAAAAGCCTATTCTTTTCGCTCAATTTTGCCTGAACCCTTTAAAATTTTCAGCAACGCAAATACAACTAATCTAATATTTTGCCAGAGTCTGGGCGGCGATACTTGTTTTCATGCCCCTAGACTTCACATAACTTCAGCATATAAGCACTTGCATTATGGCAACTCGTCCCACATATATCATACGTAGGAACATATAACCCGTTTATAACAAAGAGCTGGCTCGCAGGGGTGGTAATAGGCGTCGAGGAGACGAAGCGAAAACCGCGCAAATCCAAATCCCAGGTCCGCACACCGAAGGGCACGCTCGCCAAAAAGCGATCCGGCAGCCACGATGACCTGCTACAAAACGACGAGCCGAGGAAGAACAGATTCTTCTGTCCGATGTTCACGTCGACCGCCGACATACCGCACCATTACGATACGGTCTTCGACATACCCGACACGAGACGCAAGGGCAGCGCGGAACACAAACGTAACTTCCTAAAGACGCTCCGGTCTAACAGCCTCGCGGGATTCCTCGCCGTGGCCACTAACATGTCGTCGGAGACCGACGAACTGCTAAGGGACGAGTGACACTGACAGCTGTCAGGCTGACAGATGACAGTGACAGCAGAGTATGAAGAAGTGGGTCGTCTTCATAGAACCGCGAACGGCTTGTGCGCCTCGTAATATTTATGCGCCGCCCCACACACGCGAAGATGTAAGCCTCGACTGGCACGCTGACGAAACCGCTTAGATTTGTTTATGTGTGTGTGTGCTGCGGCGCAAACATGCAAGCCGCGTGTGATCCGTTTCTATAAAGATGACATACTTGGTTCTAAATATTATACTCTGGTGACAGCGTACAAATTGTTGCCATATGAAACATATCAAGCCAACATTCCGCCGAGAAAGCATTTTTTTATTCCGAAATACGATTTCCCGTCTCGCTCTGCTACGAACGTTTCTTGTACGTCTAATACTCAAACTGTTCTCGTCCTTAGCTACTTTGTAAATGTTCCATGGATTTGATAGTAGATAATTACTAGGTTGTAAGTTCAAAAGTGAAAGACTTATTTTTGTTAGTTTTTATATCAGTTTTATTACCAGTGTTTTGAGAACGTTTTGTACCGTAGATTGCAATAGATTTTACTAAATAGTTAGTGGAATTTGAGACCTAGCAATGTATTTATACAGCATTTATTAAATGTATGTTTAGTGACGTAAATGACAGTAGGCTATTTGACTTAATTCTTGAAAAAATGTGTGTTACTTAATTTTTTTATTCTTCTTTGTCTTCCAGTTTTTTCTACTTATATAAACTTTTTTTTTCTCTGTACATACTATTCAAAATTATTCTTAAAGTTAAGTAGCCTATGAATTGTACAATTTTCTTAAATCTACGAAAATGGAAAATCTCAAAAAAATTATATTTAGTTACATAGTTAATTTTTAGATTTGAAATATTAGATTATAAGAAGACTTAGGAAGTTTAATATTGGAAAAGACTTAGATCTTTTTTAGACTGAAAACAATTAGGATCTTGCCAAATTTTAATTTTTACATTGGCCACACCGTTCGTGTCATAAACTGCAATGCCATAGTCGAAACTGATTATAATATCTTATTTTTTTACTGCTGCCTAAAGGATCGTCACAGGACAGTCTGCCATATCCTTGTAAGTATTCAGAAAGATGTAATCTCAATTTTTGTATTGACAAGTCACAAAGAGTGTTTTTTTTGGTTTGGCAGATTGTAGGCAAGCAATACTATTTAAGTTTTAGTAGAATATTCTGAATAGATTTTAAATCGTGTTTAGTGAATGACGAGTGATAAGTACGATAGTATTTTTGTGAAATGTGTGTAGTGACGTTTTATCCACAGATTATACGTTTGACAGTTGACTTTTTTTTTATTTTGTAAATTGTAAGCATTTGTTTGCTTTCAGCCTATGTCTAGTAAGATAAGCGCTATGCATGCTTTCAGTTCATAGTTCTGCTATTATATATTTATATGTGTATCTGTACTTACTTTATATGTTAGATCTACTCGCTTCTTCACCTTGTCATACGGCACGCCTTCAAATGTTTACAATCTAATATAGACTCGATGGAAGTCCATGTGATTTTGTTTTGCAATTATCGAATCTTAGACGCTACTTAAAAGGCTCCTAATTTACTAGCTGTCCTTGCGGCAGTCTGGCAAACTAAACCTTAATTTTAAGTAGCGTCATATTTCGACCATCAGTTTATTTTCTATAATTTTTTCTACAGTTTTTTTTTACCAAAAACTTTAATAAAATCCATTGTTATTTCCGATCCGTGTCACATAGGCTACCATTGTCGTCAGTAGCAATAGGATGTAAAGTATAGTACAAACTCCGCTGTAACAGTAACAAGTAAGGTGGTGGAAAGTTATGTAAGAGGCTCAGCTGTCAATGTCCAACGGTGGCCATTTTTAAACTGTCACGGTTAACTTTTTAACTGTCACACAGTAAGCTCAGTTTATAGGTCGGTTATTTGTTTAATAACGTTAAAATCTGAGAGTGGCCACCCGATAGAAGGTAGATTCTCGTGATTAGTTACGATTCGCACTAAGATTTATGTCAAAGCGTGCTATCTCTCTCACGCGTCTAACGCGAGAGAGAGATAGCATGATCTGATGTTGAAACTTCACTGCGAATCGAAACGAAATCACGCGAATAGCCCCCCCGATGTAAAATTGTTTTCGGTGATCCCGGTCCTTGAATACTTTTAGTAATTTTTATATATCAAATAAAACTTAAAATCGACGCCGGTGTATTCTTTTAACATGGGTTATACTAATCAACTAACGTACCCCATAACCAGTCAAAAGGATCATATAATGAAATAGGTGACGGGCGAGCTTAAGCTTCGATATGGGAAGAAGATTGTAACGAAATTAACAATGAATAAAACGAGCCATGACCACTCGCAGACGTAAGTATAGATTTGTTCACGTTTTTGCTGTCTGTACACTGACGCTGCGGACCGCTAAACGCAGGACTACGGCGATGAAGGCAATTTCGCGATGGTACATCTTTCGTTTAGCTCGGTAAACGCGGGATGCATCATATGCATTAACGTCTTTCGGTGTAGCAGATTTCTAGTCCGTTATTTACTAAATTTATAATCAGAAAAATTCGAACGCCCCGCCAGAACACTCAGATTGTGTTTTGTTTTGGACCCCACATACTGATCGAAATTTTCGATAGGTTTTTGTACGTGTAACTGTGACATCGACCGATTTTTTCTGAATGGAAATCTGATTCTGTGCGGCAAGATGGTAGATTTTCTGTCTCACTCGACAAATTAATCAAATAATAATCAGTCCAGCTCTTTCGCGATTCGTGACGTCAGTGTGCAAACGGCGTACGCTTTTTATGTTGCTTATTTGATGAACTGTTTGGCATGTGTAGTGTTATAAAGTGTTAGCATGTTTGAAGTTGTAAGCAAACAAGCCTAAATATAAAAAAATCTAATTGAAATGTTTTTATAATGTCGACAGATGTTTAAAATTTTATAACAATGTTTGTCAAAATATCATGTTTACTCTTTCACAGATAATGTGATATTTGAATAAGTATTAACTAAAACATTGTTTTTTTTTGAAATAAGCGCCTTCAGTGCAAGTGTTTTATATTTGAAGGCTTCGATGATGTACTGTGTCTAGCTTGTCGGTATATTGCTGCGAACGCACTAGCAACTAACTCGCCTATGTCTCACATAGGTTGTTTTCTGTCTTCAGACTTCAGTCCTGACGACTGGGGGCCGGAGTTCCCCCTCAGCGGCTCCCGGTACACCATACCGATGCCAACGCTATACAGTACTGAAGGTGAGTTTCGAGGGCGTATTTTGTATTGCTTGTTCAGTTGGAAGTTAAGAGTACAACGAGCCGAGAAAGGCCAATCAGCAATATTTATGTAAGAGCAATTCATTTTGTCCTTTTTCTTGCAAATAAAAGTAGTTTGTAATTTTGCAATACGGTAATTTCACAATCAATTTAAATTAATTTTGAAGTGATTATTTTATCAAAACTATTCGATTTTTATCATAATGTATATTAAAATAAATTGCAGAGCAATACCATTGCAATATTGCTGTTGGGTCCTTTTTGGAACTTCTAGTGGGAATTTTAAGACTTACCTAAAGATGTTTAATTTTAACATCGTTAGAGCGAATTTTGTCGTTTTCCTCGCTAATAACTACGAATTTTACAAAACATATCACAAATTTCATAATCATTTTAATTGATTTTAAATTATTTTTTATTCACAACTATTAGATTTTTAAAGTGCAAAGAAATGTACAAAAATGAAAATGAATGCATTAGAATTCTGCCGTCCTCAAGCCGTTCACCAACATCTGGTCGATTTTGGCATTTTGATCATAATAAGAAAAAAAAAGCCTTATCGACGTGTATTACCAAAATATTTGTAGTTTTTATAGTCATCGAGATATTAAAATTAATATTGCCGTTATGAAGTACCAAGACCATAGAAAAATAGCCGCGTTTTTTGCTCATAACTCAAAAAGAACTTTTTGTAAATACAGCGGTATTTTAGCTTGAGGACGGCAGAATTTTCTGGAGCAATTCCTGTGCAATTTTGCCGTTTGGCTTTTATAGATCCTCAGAGTGCCGAGTGCCGGATTTTTTTCACTTTCGACCGTGAACGCGTCTAGCGTTTATTGCGATTTTATATGGGATTTGTAGGAAAAGCGCCACCTAGCGATGCTCACGGTCAGTTCCACAAATCCCATATATAATCTTAGTAAACGCGAAACGCGTTGACGGTCGAATGTGAAAATAAAAACTCGCACTTGGCACTCTGATGTTGGAGTATATGACTTACGCGCAATTTAGTACCGTCTAGTTTCCACCCGTCTGCGTGAATATCGAGATAACAATGTTTTCTAGCCACTTGCAAGAAAAGTAGACGGGCGCTCTGTGGCGCCTTACCATGAGTTTGAGACAATAGTTTTTGTCGATACTCGGTAGCGACCACGTAAATTTTTAGTATGGCAATTTTAGTCCCACAATTGACCACTAGAGGCGCTCTTAAATTTCCCCATACTGAAAATTTATGTACTCGGTAACGAGTATCGACAAATACTATTGCTACAAATCCATGGTAAAGCCACCGATCTTACCGGTGTTGGCTATCAGTGGTATTAGCGGTAATTTCAGCTTCGCGTGAACTATGCAACGTGTATTTAAATTTACAGGCTACAAGTTCAAGAAGCCGAGTATAATAGAGCTGGTGCTGTACAACATGGCGGCGCTGCTCGGCGGAGTCGCGGCCGGGTACGACCTGCGGGTGTCCAACGTCAGCCCCCTACATCCCACGCTGCAGCCGCACAGGTGAGGTCAACGCTATAGTCGACTCGGAATGTTATGGCACCGGCGGTCATTGGCCATGGTCAAAACTGATTAAGTTGGCACCACCTTTCATGTTTATAGTCAGATTTAAGTTGGCATTAGCAGTCATTTACATTTCTTGGGAGCGATGTAAAAATTTTAACAACTTAGAAACAAAATTTAATAGCAACTTACTGCTTCAGTTGTCATCCGAGTATGCAAAATACGAAAGCTTCCTGACTCCTGAGACTAGAAACATACAACTGTCACTTTGTCGATGGGGGTTTGTGGTGACTGGCATCTACTAAACGAAAACTGATGTCATGTATAATGGATATGTCCCTGAGCGCCGATCGCGAGTTTTTTTTTCACATTCGACCGTGAGAATCGCTAGGTGGCGCTGTATAAATCCCATATAAAATCTTAGTAAACGCGAAACGCCTTCAACAAAAGGTAGTTAAACTATACATCCATTTAATTAAACGAATATTTATAATTTCAGGGCGGAGGTAGAACCGGAGCCGCTAAGCACGACTCTGTACGAGGGATACGGTTACGCTCATAACACTTACCACGGACCGACGAGACACCTGCGAGCGCCTCTCAACTCCATCACGGGATCGCCTGTTAGTATATTATTGTAAAATAGTTATAGTTCAACTCAATTGCGCACTCGACCCTATGTGTGGGTAAGCCTTGTTTACTAGAACGACGCGACGCCTACCGCGTCTTTGCTATATGAATGACAGTTGTGTATTCACAAGCGCACGCACACATAGGGCCGCGCGCACAAGGGAGTTAAACTATCTGTGTTTTACTCTACTTTAAACCACACTAACGCCACTTCCAGATATCGAGCGTGCAAGTGGAAGACGCGCGTCCGCTCCGCTTCACTGACTCACCCCTCGGCCCCTCCTCGTCATCGGGCTACGGACACTCCGCCCCTCCCCTCTCCTCTCCCTCGCTAGCAGACCTCTACCATAACTACCGCGACCACTTCCCGTCCTCGACGTACTCGAGATACGACGAGGACCGACACGACGAGAGGCGACGAGAGGAATTCCCGACGTACTCGAGATACGACGAGGATCGACAGGACGAGAGGCGACGGGAGGACTTCCCGACGTACTCGAGATACGACGAAGATTATAGGCTCGACGAGAGAAGACGAGAAGAGTTCCGGACGCCGCTGACGGAATATAGAACGCCAGATTACTCGCTGCCGAGAGATTTCTATAGAGAGGAGCCGGAGCGACCGGCGAATTTGGAGTTGGCGCCGACGAGGTAAAATATATAACATATAACAGGATCATTATAAGTTTAAAAGCACTAGAAAATACGATTTATTCATCATCAGGTCTTGATATTTCATTGTAGTCTAAGTCCATTACATGATCTTTCTTAAAAGCTTAAAAACATACCACGACTATGAAACGACATTCCGTCACGGAATACCAGTGCCTGTCTTTCAGCCTCATCATTAGACAATGAAACTCAATACTGGTCCAAATCCATTTTAAGACCTTTCTAATAAGCCGAAACATCTTTATGGTACGATATTCCATAGTGAAATGCCAGTAAACTTTTTCCGGCTCCAGAATCAGATCAGGGTTGTAGGATTTTAGCATATTATATGTTTGTTTATTATGTGTTTATTATATTTTTTTCTATCACAGGTTACGCAGCAGCCTGAAGAAGCACAAGAAGTCGTCCGGCAGCTCGTCAGGCGCGGGCACTCCGCCCGACAGCTTGCCCAGCGAGAGCGACAGCTCGTACGCGTCCGCTAGAGACAGCGCCTCGCGCGTGCGCTTCAGCCCCGGCGCGCCGCAGCGACGCGCGTAGCAGCGGCATACCCGGTTCCCACAATACCTCGTCTAGACACGACACGACAGTTCCATAGAACCATAAATGTTGGATAGGCTATCCATATCCACACCACTAACCTTCATATAAATACACTGGACCGACGATACCCTTTGAATCAGCTCTTTCTTGTGCCGATTTGAAGCGCCGCGGTGGGTGGGAGAAGAACTAAACATGGCGTAAATTGCTAACAAAGTTTTCTATCGATAAAACTTGTCGATGTCTGTGACATAACTATGTAAAGGTAAATAGTAATTAATGTTAAAGCATTGCTGAAATATTATTTTCTATAGAAACCTTACCTACTTCTTGTCTACCATCGCATCATAATATTTGGATCGAGCTGCAAAATACATTTTTATCGATATACAATATACATATATTAGTTCATTGTCACATCTCTACTATTAGTTCTTTTCCCACCAACTTCTGCCATCAGCGCCAAAATGGCACAAATCAAATCGCCACTCCATGGCTAGGCTTGTCATCAGTCCAGCGTACTTATATGAATAGAGGTCAGTGCATAACACAGATATCATCAGTTGTGCGCGCGGCCCTATGTGTGCGTGCACTTGTGAATACGTGACGCCACTCGTTGTAGTGAAAACGTAGCTCAAAGCTTCTATGGAAGCAAAGTGTCGCAAAGTGCCGGTTGCATGTTTAGTGCAGTCGGCTGGGTTAGGGTTGCCAACTTTTTAATCAGGGCTGTAACTCAAACTAACTGATTTGCCGTTTGATATGAAGCCTACTGAATCTTATAAGAAACAAAGTTTAATTAGTGTTGTATTAAAGTAGATTAAAAGTGAGAGAAAAAAGAAGTTGGCGACCCTGTCCAGATTTCCCTCTCCCCGAGTTAGCGATGCACCTTTAGCTCCCGACTTTCCTTTGTCCTAAAATATGACCGGGTTTAAGCACGCTTATAATATAATGTGTTCTGCGTATTATTCGAAAATTAATACAGTATTTATAATTAAGACATGTATGTAAGGTTGGTTGGGGCAAGAGATGTCGAATACTTAATTATCAAGATCTTTAGGGCTGTTTCCTCCTTCCTGATAATTGCTTTATAAGCTATCCTAACCCTGTAACCTGTCAAATAGGTGATGGATAGCCTATCCAACATTTATCGGGAAGTGGTGCAACAGACCTCGAGTATTCCATTGGACAATTTATTTAAATACGGTTCGAAATTTATTTTTAAGATTATTTTATTATATTCTAAATATATTACATATACTCCCACATTACATAGGCTCTATTGTCTCAACCAAAATAATCGTTCGCGCTGCGTCTAAAAACATTTTAATTTACACATTCTAACATTGATCATTATTAATATCGAGAGAATTATCATTTAGCTTTAGTACGAATATAATGGACCAAAAGTTGAGTGGTTCTGTAATGGAAACTAGATATTTCAAGGACATTCCCTTTCTTAAATTGAGTAATTTTTACTTACATTTTCTGCTTTATAAGTCGCACTTACCTCTAGTCTTGAAAACAGGCAGCTTTGACTTTTGATTTTAGTTTGAGGGTAGTTGGTATTTTGTTTAGATCTAACTCATTTGCATATTTATTTGGAGATGTGTTCATTTTGTATAAGTGTGATGGAGTATTAAATGAAGCATTAAACGAAATTATCGGAAGACAAGTTCCCTGTAAATATATTGCAATGCTATTGAATATCAATAATGGTGCTCTACCATACACGTAAATTCCTAACATTTTAATCGTAAGGTGTTGCATATTTTTCGAAAATTTAAGATGTAACTCGACTAACGCGTAACATAAGCCCACTTTATATTAACGCTGCCTGGACGCGTTGTTTCGTGATAGATTATGGACCGACAGCGCATTCATGTGGACCGCATAACCTAGCACGTTTTTTAGAATGCAATTGTTTTCGACGCAAAAAATAATTATTTAATTTCTATTTGTGTGTCTGTAGACATTCTTGCGTTAAAGTGCTAAAGCGTTCGTGTAAACTGGGGTTTAAAGTAGATAATAATTATTTAAGCGGCATCATTCGGCATGTACAAATGTATATAACACGCCCTGTACAAGCTTCGTTTTATTTATCCGCCATTTTGTTGTATACAGATTTTGTTTTATATATTATACATTATTTTTGTTAAACTATACATAGTACAAATATATTTTAAGATCGAATTCATTTTCTAATCATGTGTATAGACTAACATAACTTAAGGTTACATTTTGTACAAACGGATTAGATATTTTTTACTAAATCGTGTAGCCGTAGGCAGCTTTCCCGTTGTAGGTGTAGCGGTCGACGATGTATTGATATTATTATCTTGTAAATCATTTTGTACCCGACCGAATGTAATCAGGCCTATTGAACTAGTACTGTTATAGCCCGAAAGTATTCTACCTCAGAATAGAGAAAAAATATAAAACTTAAAAATATTATTTTCAATGACAATCTTTACGATTTCGTGACTTATTTCTATGTCTTCATACTCTTACTGCAGAAATTACAGATATATTATATATTATGTGGCTGAATTTATTTAAAAAAAAAACAGTTTTGGGGTAGAATGTGTTCAGCGCCATCTATCGAGCGAGCTGGCGACCGACATACGACACGCTTGATCTGTACGCAATCGAAATTATATACATAAATGTAAGATGTATATCGGTATCGAATAAATTAGCTTTGATATTATTAGCGAAGAAACCAGTGCCTAAAATTGCGGTAACGGTTTATGAGATTTTGCCATGGGAGATGTCGTCGTAGAGTTTTAAGGATCATTTTGTCCGATGTAAGGCCAGGCCAGTAGTTTTGTATATTTTTATTTTATTTTTGTTTACTGTGCAATAATTTGTAATTTGTTTGCGTCCATTTTATTTTATTACGTCGTGAATGTGACAGTATTATGCAGTATTGACTTGTGTATTGCGTTGGTTGTGTATGTGTAGTATTTTACAATTTCAGACTCGGGCGGGTCGAATCTGTCATATCGTGTGTCACAAATCGGTTGGATTTGTTATATATTGTATATATATTTTCACGGCGGTATACTTAAAGAAAAACTCTAGTCTTTTTATGATTTAATTTTACTCTGGCTAATTTGTGTATATAGACCGCAACGGTCGTCATTCCGATGTGTTCCTTACATTCCGTATCGTGGGTCCGGTGGAGCCCTAGGGCTCCCGGGAGGTTGGTTTTGTGTGCCAATTGCAGGAGTTGGTAGGATGCCTTACGTCTGTATGTGAAACCGACAAATAAAAAATAGATTAAGCTTTTTACTAGTTGTTTTTATTTACCCTCTCCTCGCCTCAGGCCTGAATTTATAACCTATGAACGGACCAGCCCCTAGATAATTTGTAGATTTTGTAGGTACCATGGAGAAAATTTTATCAGAACCAGTTGATGGAACAATTTCATTTGGTCGGAATATGTCAAGTCCATGTTAATTGTGAATTGTGATCTGTCAGCCGGGTTTAACATAAAAGTACCAGCTTACTTACTTTTTTGTTAACGTGGAGTTTCGGTCACTCGGAAACAACTAGTGCATAAATTATATTTAAGAAGTTGGTCACCAAGGCCCCACTATTTAATACCTAGGTGACATTTAACATTAAGTACTATTTTATTAATCTATAACAGGTTTTAGTATCTTACGAGTCTTTGCAAAACAAGATTTAATATCTGAATATTATAAAATACTAAGGTGCGTTTTAAACTACTAACCAGGATATTGACCAAAAAAAGTTAGAAATTAAACTGAATATTCGCTTCTTTTTTCGATAAATTCTAGCGGCTTATGTTGACGATGGATATGACGTATATCCACCGTCATGAGAAATAGGAAATTCATTTTGTTGGCCATCTCGAGTCTAATAGGTAAAGAACAAAATGCTAATCTGGCATTCCTATAAATAATTAAAAATATTAAACTACATACTGCACAAGGTTACGGGATAATTTACTTTAAAGGTTTAAAGAACCTTAACGCGAAGTCACCATTATTTATTTTTATTATATTAATTAGTGTGGTAAATCTAAACAAAGGGAAAATAAAAATTCACATATTACAAAAAACAATTTATTTTATCACTGTTCACTATAAAATACGTGTGAAAATATAATGTCCTTGTATGATGCCGTACGGCTATAACTAATATATCTTACTGATAAATTAACTTACCGTTTCTCACCAAATATAAAAATCATTTTCACAAAGCGGCAATACCTATGTAATTCAATTTCATACAACCTACGTGACTTAAAATATATGTTGAGGCCGTTTGTCCACAGCACCGTAAACGCGATTATTTTGATAAAATGCAATTTTATCATCTAAATTCTAAGCTTTAGTTTTCATTTTCAAGCGACATTGCCCTTGCGTCCACGTCGTCGACGATCTGTGTTCTGTAATAGCGTAGAGCAAAGTGGCATTTTATCGGGGCGAAACAATTTCGTTTTCGGCGGCGGTGTGCGGTGGACAAACGTCGTAAGAATAATACAAATCCCATCAATTTTCATTTTCAACACATTGGAATGTCATACACTTATAAAGTCTCAAGTATCACAAGTCATTTACAATAATAAATATTTTAAAACATGACTAGAAGCGAATATGCGCTCGTGTGAGAAATTTAACAATCGACCTGGTGGGAGCATGACCCAGCGAGATTAACATTTTTATCAATACTAAACCTAGTATCGAGGCGGTTCACATCAAAAACATGCAAAACCACGCTTCTTCACACGTATCGCCAAAAAAACCTACGTGAGCGCTCTTCGCACTTGGAGCGCAAATCCTAAACTCCTTGTAAAACGTGCAGGTTAATGCCATAAAAATATAATCGGGCTTACAGCCTAAATACTTTCAAAAACTGTACACATTATGCCGCCCTAATCCCTAGCATTATTGATAAGTTCAGTCGTTTGGACAGGCCTGGATAGCGATGGACGAAACACGGGTTCAGAGACATTTGGAGAACTTATATTTAGTTAAGCTACTTTATAGACAATTACAAAAGTACTATGTGTTATTCACATCGCTTATTCTCTAGGTGCAATATAAATATTACAACATGACACAAGTATAGTTTGGTCAGTAGACATAGGTAAAGTTTGAAATAGTTTTAAATTAAGACTTCCAGACGGAATGGATAGATATCCTTCATTTGGACTTAAATATGTTCACTGCTACATAATATACAATACAGTCTCCAAGATTTATCTAAGATTTACGTAGAAAATATCACTGGATGAAACCTTTACAGGGCAGACGCAATTTTTACGACAGTATACCTACACAA
Source organism: Cyclargus thomasi (assembly GCA_026546445.1). Taxonomy (NCBI): domain Eukaryota; kingdom Metazoa; phylum Arthropoda; class Insecta; order Lepidoptera; family Lycaenidae; genus Cyclargus; species Cyclargus thomasi. The sequence goes on from JAOTAV010028010.1 coordinate 23,365, forward strand.
ATATTACCTACGCCTATAGTGGGGCTAGCCGTCTGGACTCAGTACAATTACCCGAGCCTAAGGGCGGGGGAGAAGCTAAAAAAGACCTTTAAACCCATTTAGAAATTCCTTATTGAAATCACTAATTTACTTATAATTGCAAATGACTTAATTACATTTTAGTGCTTAATTCACACGGATACAAATTGAATTATAAAAAGAAAATTTGGAATGAAAATCTTCATCTAAAATTGCGTGCGTTTAAGTTTTGGTGCGGTAGAGGGATTGACGTTGAGGCGAATATAATTAGTTTTACCTAACTTTAAAAGTTAATACCAAAAGAAATATTTGAACATAATGATATTAGCACAACAAAGAATGAAACAAACTAAACAATGGGGGTGAATAACAGCGATATGACGGGAACGACACAAGTCTCTAACGCTGAGCGACCAACATCTAAGCCTTTGAGCGATAAGTATTTAATTACAGCTTAGAAATACGCAAGCTAATTGTTTTAATGACCTCTCTGCTACGAAATATACACTTCGTACACGTGCCTTGGTTTGCCTTGACCTTAGATTTAAACCAAAATAGCAAGGCGTACGTACGTAAATTTCATTTTTTTTTTGTTGTCATGTTTAACTATTTGTGAAATTCTGTGATTCGCAGTCTGTCTGTAACCTCTTCACGATCAAACCGCTGAACAGATTTTGCTGTAATTTGGTATGGACATTGGAAATGATGGTCTTCCCCGGGACTCTACTTTAGAGTCCCAGGGAAGACCATGACTTTTTATCTTAAAAAATAAACGGTTACCGTTAAATTCATCTTTGTCGTTGCCTCAAACGAATTTTGAGGCTTCGGAGTTACAAGCGTCTTCTATAGTTCTAAAAGGGTTAAAAGTATTTACGCCTAAGCTAATAAAATCGAAGTGGATCTGTGTTTGGAACACTGTACTGTGACATCCATTCATATTCCGCGAAGGCGTTAAAGGCGTAACTCATAAACTAACATCCCTACAATGTATCCAGAATGGGAAGTTGCACTCGTTAAATGATCTGGATTTCATGGAATTGTCGGTTTTGGTTAGGGTAAATTAAATATAGTCCAGTTATATTGACGATAAGCATCTGTTTATACAAATTCTGTACTAATTTGTCTTAATCGAATAGTTTAGAGTTTGCTTAAAATATTTTTTTATATTAACAGTATCATTAGACAGTAGACACTAGCAGATGGGTAAAAATTCATATTAAAATCATTATAAATATTCGATGGGAAAAATGTTATGTTGTAGGTTCAAATTATCTGCCAATTATGAATCATACGTGCGATAGGCTCACACAACATGCACATTACATCCATGTTGTCATGTTGTGTTAGTCTACCTATAGGTCACCCCTGCGTCTGAACCAGAACGCTCTTTAGTCCGACTTGATGAAAACTATTACCAGCGTCCAACGTATGTGCATCGTTTAGATTCACACTTTCGCGGATTACGAAAATGTGATATTGTAGTATAAACTACGGTTACGTACGCCACAAAATCTATAAATAAAGAAATGTGAATGAGCGGCAAAAAAAAATTAGCCAATTTTATGCACTATTTTTTGGGAATGAAGAATATTATACAATGAGAGGTCACCTTCAAGGATCATTCTTTGAAGAAATTACAAAATATAACAGGCATAGTTAGTACAAATTGAGATAGCAGAGAATGCGTTTCGACCACACGAGGTCATCGAGGTAAACGATACGTCCATGTGCGAGAAATTCTGAGGGAGTTGAGGTTTTGACGGCATTTCCTTCGGTGTCAAGTGTACAAGCTACGAGGTAACGTGACCGCCCTTGTGCGGCTTCGGCTATGAGCACAGAACAGCCGTAATCTATATTTCTTTACATCAACCCCTCTGTTATTATGAAACTGGCTTGGATAAGTATATATTGTTTTTTTGTACATATTACATACAGAGTTCTAACTTTATGACTACTAAATATTTATCACTCTCGCAAAGCGATATTTATTTCCTTTGTATAAAGATCCTATCAAAGACATAAGTATCTAACAAACTTTGTGAGCTGAAAGTATGCAACAGTCTATCACAGTGCGGACGTGCGAGATAGCGAGAACGCTTGGCGACGACTAGTCTTAAAACAAAGTCCCAAATTATATCCCACCTCGTAAAATTATTTTTATATCGTGAATGACCGTGACACCAACATCTGTTTTGAATTATACCTGCTTATAATATATTAAATTATGTAATCATCGATCAACGTGTACTGATATTTAACATCATTGACGCACAGTACTGTCACGATAAAACCTATGAGTTGTCCAGAAAAAGGGGATTTACCAATACGAAACCGTACTCGAGTGACATGGAAATGGGAGCTATAAACTTTGTAAATTTGGTTCAATTTCCTTTGATCCACTTCTTTCATTACTTAAAGCGGGGTACATTCGTGTAATTGCGTGCTAAAGGTCCTTTTAAGTAAATGTGAAGCGCTTCGGTAAAGCCTTTCAGCTTTGAAAAATGTCAGGGGAAGCAGAGATGGATTATAATTTCGTGATTGAAATGTTATAATACCATACATAATTCCATACTAATATTATAAAATATGAGAAATTATGTTTTCTTGTTCTTTCTTCACGCCCTGACTAAGCAACCAATCGAGTTGATTAACGGCATAGACTTAGTCTAAAGATAGAAAGTGGCATATAGGCTACTCTTGATCTCAAAAAACATCGTGCGAAGCCCCGAACAAACGTTAGTATGGTTACAAAATGACATAGTTTTATGTTGCAGTAATAAAAAAAAATGCCGTGCATCCAGTATAGACTTGGGATCAGTTCAGTGGAATATAACGATATCTCTTAATATCTAACCCGGCGAGCGTTTAGGACCTACATACGTGCATACATTATTGCAATGGGTGGGGTTTTCTTTTAGTAAAATATAATATTAGGAGAGAACTAAATAATACACGCACTCAATCACTCCAAAAACGCCCAACACACTTTTTCTGAATTATAAAAAACGGAACAAAGAGTCTATTTTAGCTACATATTTTAAACGTCATTTTCTGATTCAAGGATCTCCTTTGGGTTCAACGAATGATACGTTCATAATATACACAACATTCCTGATATAGGGAACAATATGCGACCCTCTTTACGTTGTTGTTGATTCAAGGTGTATTATGAGGCTTAACCGTTACCGACCGCGCTGCGGACGGAGCATTCCTTTGAATCGAAAATACATTTTGGTCTTTTAACATGTCTTAAGTTCTTAATGGGAGCAATTTTGCAGTAAACGCGTAATGTTTGAAAACACAAGAATCGATTTTAGTAAATAGATAATGGACCATAAGAATGTTTTCAAACTAGTGTTGACTAGTATGTACCCGCGGCTTTGTCAGCGTGGAAATGATTTATCCCACGGGAGGATTTAACTTATATAAAAAGTGTCCTGTAGTTATTCAAAGTCAGCTAATAACCTCCCTGTATATGCAGTACACGGACTACGGAGTCCTTTGTACGAAAGTCCAACCGCACTTGGCCGATTTTCTAGATATTATTACAACATATGTCACTCTGTGATAATGAAGCAATTTTATCGTGAAAAAAGTCCCAACAGTAATTTTCATCATTCCTCTTTTTTAATGCCGTTAAATGTAAGAAAAGAAAAGGAACAAATAAAAAATGTATATGTGTTGTAAAGATAATTTCATTGCCCAATTCCTGCCTCGCGAGACTCAAGACGATCTTAAAGTACTGACTCACAATGAGGCAGGAACTTCTAAATTGCCGTTAGCAATAGAGCGAGCGGTTTCACACCTTTGATATTAACGAAATAAATTCATTCAAAAAGTCATTCTTCCTTATAGTACCTCCACGCCTATTAATGCTCTTAAAAATTTAACTTAATATTTGAATAACATAGAATCTAATTATTTATAACAATACATTAAATGACCCATATAATGTAGGTACTTCTCTGAGCAATGTGATAAACGCACTAGTTCAGATTATAAACAAATAATTTTTAATCGATCGTTTCTACAAACACTTTTGTATGCCAAAGAATAAAAAATATCACTTTTTAACAGTCAACAAGGAATAACAGTGTTTAAAAAAATATATCAAATAGCAAATTATGATAAATACTTTATAGAGATTTAGAAAACGCCAAACTTCCGTGATCAACGGTCATGCATATTAATAATTAATTAAATCATAAAAACGAGTTAAGCAAAACTCTGGTATGCATTAGCTAAATTCAAGATCTTCTATGCGACACGGGAAACGGGAGTACGTGTGATAGACATATTCAGTGAAGTATACGAGGTGATTAATATCTATACCGATGACGTATTCTCATTAACGACTTCAGTTATTGGCTAATCAATATGAAAGCTGCCTACGTTCGTCGGAAATCGAAGTACAAGATAAGCTTGATAAAAATACTTCAAAACTATAATATTATAAAAACGAAAGTGCATCTGTCTGTTTGAAACCTTTTGTCTCACGCCTAAGCCACTGAAACGATTTTGCTGAAATTTGGTATGGAGATAAATTGGGTCCCGGGGAAGGACATATGATGTTTTTACCATATGAACGGTACGGATCCCATACGATAAACGAATTTGGCACAAAGGACTTGCGAGTCATTTAATCGAATATATCATATATTTATTTTCCATAACCTTTCTATAAAGTTCAAGGCAATTCACAAAATCCATAATCATAAGACGAGTCGGCGACTGTCGGGAAACTTATATAATATCACTTTTGGGATGTTGAACGAGAAATGGAAAAATTATAATAAAAGCTTCAACTTTCTTTAAGAACAAGAAATGTCGATATTTGACACACATGTTATAATTTAATAATTACCATTCGAGACTTCCTTAATTTTTACTTTACGTCATGTAGTTTTACTATCTCTGGTATGCCACAAGTTTCGTAGATTTTCGCGTGAAGTTAGTTTAACTATTAAATAAAATATTCTGCCAATGTGCAATAATAAATTCTCAAATATTTGCAAAGAATTCTTAGCGTTTATTCTTCGAATTCTTAAATTTTACTATCATTTGCGAGCATCACTCGTCAGGACGACACATTCTTGAGAGAGAACCGGTTGCTCAGTCTCGGAGAATTTTAATTCATTTTGAAACTTCGTCATTATATCTTCCAAGTTCCAGGTCAATGTGGACGATTAGTGGTCTTAATGTCATTTCCGGACTCAAATTCGTATGTTATACATTTAAATTTCCGATTGAGTTATAGCCTAAAATTTCTAGAATGTGATCGCACGATAAATACCGTGGCAGAATCACGTATTCAGCGGGCTTGGTGTATTAGCAGTAAACAATTTTACCCAGCAGGTACCCCATTTCACAATATTTAAACGGAGCTGTCTCATATTTTTCTGCTCGCCATTATTTGCCTATCCAATGAACAGCTGTTATCTCACCCGATGCTAACGCATGTGATAACGGCCAACTATCAACCACGGACACCTGTCGCGTCCCACCCCAAGTTGGCGACGTCCCTACACCATGGCGGAAACCACTTCCTGTATTTTCAATATCATAATTTATTAGGACCTGACGATTCAACTGGAATTCCCTTTCTGACATCACGATTTTAAAACAATGGACGCGATTGTTACGTAAATCGATTCAAATTTAAACCATTTGCGATGATCTTTCAATAAATCGAAATTGTATGAATACAATGTAATTAAAATGAGAACGTGAAGCGAAATGATCGACGAGAGAGTGGCCTAAGCTCGCCATGACATCACGGGACTGATCGAAGTATGATGGTGCCTATTTTTAGCGGCAAAATAAATAGTTACGTCGCCAATCAGCTGGCACTCTCAGCAACAATAGCAAACATTGTAATATTTCATGGCTGCGCTGTCGGAGTTGAGAAGTAAAATTCGCTGAATTTTACTGATTTCCGACGCTGTATAGGAACGCTGTACAGTTATGGCATTTTAGTTTCGTAGAAAAGCTAAGCGAAAAAGCAGGATCTCCGTTGGGGTTTTAGTATTTCACCGAGCCTCACATACCCCGGTGGTCCTCCTCAGACTGCCGGGGAAGCATAAATGCATTTCTCTAACGAAAAAAAAGGTCTCACATCAGGTATATCGAATAATAAAACTATTTATAAAAGTAGTAGCTGATGCCCGCAACTCCGTTACGCTGAAAATCCGCATGAACCGTACATATTTTGGGGTAAAAAGCATCCTGTATGTCATTTCCCGACACAAAGTATTATACTATTTAGTGGTTTAGGCGTGAAAGCGTAGCATACAGACGTAGTTACTTTCGCATTTATAATTTTCGTATAGAGATAAAAAGAGATTATTTTAAAAGCTACTCTTATACAATCAATGGCCACTCATTATTAATTTATATCGAGTTGATAAAAATATATTTTAATGCTGTCTCAGCCAATTTGGACACTTTTCATGACTTTACAGGAGTGATTAAAAGTATCCTTCATTACTATGGCCTCGTTATTAATTTTCCTCTCATTTTAATGTGAGCTGATGAAACATAGCACGCGTGATATTCATTCGGTTATTTGTGATACGGCCGCCCGAACAAACAGTTATATCGATAGCTCCGATAACAATAGCCATTTCCATGGAAGTTATAGCTTTGGTAAATGAGGTTTTAAAGCAGTTACCAATAGTGCCAACAGCCGTTCAACCTTTCACGCAAACTTTATTTACCTACTAGTTGGTTGCCCGCACTTTGTTGGTGAAAAATTTGTATATCACGCGAGAACCGTAAATTTTTATGGGATAAAAAGTATCCTATATGTTGCAGAGACCTAATAGCTATAACACAAAAAAGATTTATTCATATCCGTCCAGTAGTTTCTGAGATTAGCGCGTACAAACTGACAACTTTTTTTGTCGATTTGTGTTCTATTACTGTTCCTTAGCCCCCCCCACATTATTTTGTAAAAATATTAAATGTACAGATACTCCAATTTTACTGTTTTATTATATGTATAGATATAGAATATATTTATAATACTGAATATAAAGCTTTATGCGATTATCCAACACGAAATGATATTACATAATTAATATTTCTTTAAAAATATGAGGTTTTACCTATTTCCAGTTAGTTATTAGTGAGTACTGTTAAACGTTTTCTCGCATACGAAAGAAGTAGTACCCAGGAATAACAAAGTTCATTGTTTGCCAAAAATATTTAGTTTACTCACGTAGAGCTTCATTAGGATACATTTTAAAAACTCAGATTCATCAGGAGATTTCCAATAAAGACCTCTACGGATGCTTTAAACAATAAGTCACCGAACATTTCATTAGAGCCTACCAGAAAAGTGGTGTCAGAAAAGGAGCGGTCTTTGAAGCTGCACAACTGAAAGGGCACAGTTGTCTCAGGAGAGATAACAAAGGGCTAGAGCTAGACTGAGATCCGGTGGCCACAGTGGAATGGGAAATGTCAACATTGTGTAATGGGTTAATGCAATCGATAGAGGATGTTTAAACGCGAGAGCCCTTTGTCTAAGAGCAAATAACTCTGATTAAAGAAGGCTTTCAGTATACTGGAATCAGTCGGAGTCACTTTCGAATTCTTTGTTAAAATAGATTAACTAGTGCTTTGTCAATAGAAAATCCAAAAACTAGATGTCCACGTCTTAGATTTACTGAGATGAGAGTTGCTCAGAAATCTCCTGTGGCTTTTTTATCGGAGACTTAGAACAGGTTTAATTCGAATCGATAAATACGTAGCTGTGTGCTTTACGGTATGTCCTTTATGAAACAGTCGAGTACCGTTATTTTTGGACTTCTTTCAAAGGTTATTTTTAACGCGAATTCACTTTCGCAGATGAAACCAATAAATCACTTATTGCACGCATCGTTAAAAATATGTTTTTCATTTCAAAAGTTGGACGTGGGTAGCTGAATGAATGAAGCGTCGTGATAAAGTATTTTCCTGAGGAAAACTTGTAGAACTAGAAAAATAAGAACGCAATAGGTGGCAAATTGGAATAAGTCAAATGTAATAGGTACTATCTAAAGAATACAAATCTCTATGTATGTACGCAGGGATGCGGCTATTCGAAAGCTGACAGCTTTAGAAGTTGTGGCTGATTATTCCAATACGTAAGTGCACATTGAGTCGGTGACCAGCTAGCCGAAAAAAGTCGTAACAGCAACATTGCAAAGGAATTGCTCTGCAATTTATTTTAGTTTATTTTGTTGATTAATAATAGAATTGTTTTGTCAAACAGTCACTACAAAATCAAGATCAAGAGAGATCAAAAATTTTAATTAATTGTGAAATTACTGTTTGGGAAAATAAGTAGTTATTTGCAATTAAAATGACCTTTTTAGGTCCCCTGATAAAAGATTGATGAAATTGAGAAAAATCGATACGAGGAAAAATACTCTCTCAATTCAAAGAATCCTGCTCTGCCATTGAACTATTAATAACTGAACTTTTAGCGGACATTAATAATAAAAATGTACGGCCCACCGCCATGAACGAAGTTGCGGACAAAATCTAGTTACCGATAATATGTCTATAGTCGCAACTAACAAGGTGCTATTAATGACGTCAGGTCATTCAGTTGGCACCGGGTAATTACTCGTCACTTGGGTTCAACGACCTCGCGAGCCGCACTACAAACTGCACATCTCGACGTATTTGCTGATTTTCATCTCCATCCATTTACAAAGTCGACTTATTTTGCACGAAAGACCTAATTTTTTTTTTAATTCTACCCAAATTCCGAGTACAAAATTTTTGTTCCGAGTAATTTAAACTTGAAACAGGAATTCTAATTTTAACTTTTTTATTTTCTTATACCCATTTTAACTTTCCGGCCCGTCTGCTGTAAAAAGCCCTAAAACTGGTCATAGGTTCGTGTAAATGTCTGCATTAATTACTTTAGTATTTACGATCATCGTTAAAATGCCTAACGTAAAGTTTACACGAAATAAGCAAATTTTGTTGTTACGTGGTAAATATTTTACCCATAAGGTTCGCGTGTAATTTTAAAAATTTATTCATATTATGCGCCGCGAGTATTTTTTAATTCACAGGTACCTCAATTCTCACGAGAACTAGTAACAAAAACTTATTACTTACTATTTCCAATTCAAAATTATTTAGTCCGGTGTTTTCGAGTGTCTGGCGCGGGCCGAGGTCGTTGTCGCCGGTCGCGCTATACGCCTGCCCTTGAAAAGGACGGCGCGTCAGGCTTCGCATGACATTGGACGTATTTGCTAGTAACGAGACCAAAATCAATACAATTTGGTACTTGGATGAGATAAGACATCATCGCGCCTTATTTAGTCTGTTTACAGGAGCACTGTCGACCTTAGCTTAAATTAAGAATCATTTCTCTTAAAATAAGAATCGTTTCTCACAAACCCAATGTAAATTAAATATGAAAAGATTGTAACGTGTTATCAAATTCAAACTTTAAATTTAGAACTCATAATGAAAAAAAATTCTAAATATGGAGGGAAATTTTAAAAATAGATATATAGATAAATAAATAACCCGCTGTTAGCATAAAATAATGTTAAGATTAATTCAAATGTTTGTAAGCTAGAAAAAAAATCTATTACCTCACAAAAAATGTAAATTTTTATGATAGGATATATTATTACCATATTTTTATGAAGTTATAAAATGTAAAAATTTCAAAAATAACTCACCAACAGGATATCTCCTGCATACTTACTTGGAACCCCGGGAGACGGCAGTACTTAGGGTTGTATCCAAACAATTTTAGTAATCTTCTACTAACCACTTTAATAATCTGGCTTACAGCCCACACTAAAACTTATCACATTATCTTATTTGATAACGAACCTACACTCCTAACATACTTTTTGTAACTTTAGAAACATTCTATGCAAATTAACCTCACAGAGGTCAAACGACCCTAATTTTAGAAATACTGGTCGGTGTTGGTGCCAAATTCTAGCTTCTAGCAGTCCTAGTGGCATATTGTGGCAGATAACACATAAAACTGTGTGTAACATAAACAAATAAAAATTATTTCTGGTCATCACTACACAACATGCAATATTTAAGCTCTTTTTACACAGTTGGCCTGTCGGACAATACACACTATAAATATGTACACACTACGGCTACAAATATTTATATGTATTACGGAGTTAATATTATATTATGCATGTATAAGGACAGGAACGGGATATATAAAAAATAGAAATATACAATACACTCTATTTAAACATGAAATTTATTAAAGATTAAAAAACATACAGTGATCTGTTTACACAAAATAAAATACCTGGAGGGTAGAGGCGGGGTGGGTAGTAGCGGACGCCGCCCCGCCCGGGCACATATAGATATCCCGGTGCATACATAGTACCATAATAAAACATACAATATAGTCCAGCGATAAAATACCATATACAATAAAGTACACATATAGGATACAGCTAAGCCAACCACAGATAGTCATGTCGTGCTCTCGCCAGTACAAAACTAGTCTAAACTTACAAAAATACTTATGTGACTAATCTGAAATGCACATAGAGGATCTCGCGTCTCGCGTTTCACTACAAAAATATTTTAGAGATTGGAATGAAATCTTTAAGCTTTCGGCCCCTGAACGATCACAAGTGTCGGCGTTTACAACGTCCTTTCAAACTAATTATTTCTCTTTTGTGTCTTAAAACTAACCAACAGAACCTGTCCATTGAGCGTGTAACCGTTTAGAGCCTGGATGGCCAGCGCTGCCTCGTCGTACTCTCTCATGTTGACGAATGCAAAACCTTTGTTTTTCTTTGTCTCCGGATCCTTAATCACTTTTATGGAATCAATAGCACCGTAGGGGCCGAAGAGTTGCCACAGGGCCAACTCCTCGGTGTCTTCGCCGATGTTGTACACATACACAGTAGTCTGATGTGGGGCTGCCGCGCCCAGCAGCGGTACGGGGCTCGCGGGCGCGCCTAGCAACGGTAACGGGGTATGGTTAGTCGCCGCCATCGGATTGAAACGCTGCTGACCCTTGTTGATGAATGGCAAGGCCTTACCGGGAGACGGCAACAGCGGCGGCGGTGAGGCCTGGGGAAAACCCGACGCGAAAGACGGCCGGGCGCCGAAAGCCGCACTCAAATTCGTCCCGTTGAAGGCGGGCGTCGCACCATTGAAGACTGCCGCCCCGTTGTACGGCAACGGCGTCGGGCCCATGCCGACCCTCTGGATGGGCCTCGGGGCGTTCTTGTTAGCACTAGGTTTATTAGCGAACTTAACGACTATAGCACCGGAGCCGGGGATGGGCGTCTGTCCGTTCATTCTGTTTATCGCCTCCTCTGCTTGCTGGCGGTTCTCATAGCAGACGAAGCCGATTCCCTGTGACACTCTGCTGTTAGTAATGTTTCCGAACTGGTTAAATAGAGCGTTCAGTCTGTCGATAGTCATGTCTGGAGGTAGATTGCTTATGTAGAGATTCGAGTCGATGTTGGGCTTGTGACTGATCTTGTTCTCGGGGTTGAGGAGAGCAAAGGACACCTTGAGGGTCTTGCCTTGCATGAGGAGACCGTTGAACGCCGTCCGAGCCTTCTCGGCGTCCTCGTGTTTCTCGTATTCCACGAACCCGTACCCTCTGTTCGCTATCAACTTGCAACTCTCGATCTTCCCCATCGCGGAGAAGAGCGCGTACATCATATCCCGCGTCATCAGCTCGGGAATATAGTTGACCATGAGTTTGGTTGGTGACACATTGGAATTATTAGCGTCGCCGCCGCCATTCTCCATATTTATGTCGTTTTTTAACATTGTTCCTTTGTTGTAAACTACACTACGGAAAACAAAATACTAATAAAACTTACACTGTTAGAAGTCAATTATTTCATTTGTGTAAAATGAAATGAACAAAGAAAAACACAAAAAGTCCAAAACGTATTAAAATACGCCAACAGCAATGCCGGTTCACAGATCCATCATCACACGACACATTGTCGGTATGACCAGTTTTTAGTACTTATTTGCTCAGAAAATAAGTAGAAAATATATTTCAAGCTAGCAATAATTGTAAGAAAAATTGACTACCCATCCCACCACTTTAAAAATGTTGGTTTTCCTTTTATTCTCTTTTTCAGTTACGAAAATCTATGTAATAATGAAAACAGGAACATATTTTCAAAATACATTTCCCAAATCCCAGAATGTTCTAATGACGGCAAAAATGATTTTGTTGTCGTAAAAAAGTAGGAGAAATATAAAAGTCGAAGAAGTATAAATAAAATTATAACCTCAACACTCGAAGACCTTTTCATTTTTCATATTTTCGTTAAGTTTTCTAAAAAAATTCTAACAATTTGTTACGGAACTAGCGTTTCTAGTTCTAGAATGTTCTTAACCAACGTCCTATTAAAAAAAGCTAAGGCCAAGTATGTTAACAAAACCATTTTTATTCTAATACTTCCTATTGTTTTATGGACTGTTCATAAAATATATAATGATTTCAATTGTAATTTATTCTTTCAGAAATATAATGGTGATGATGGAGAGTGTTGTTTCTGGTCATCGATTCAACCTAATTAGAGAAAGGCTAGCGGACAAACTGGAAGTGATAAGATTTGATCCATTTAGTAAGTCAATATTCTTATAACCAATAATTTTAATATTTATTCCATTGTAGCATCATGTTATTTAAATCATATTATCGTAGTAAACCTATACTGGATATGTTAAAAAATTGCATATCTATGACAATGAGACAAGTCGAAAATTTAACTAAAGAAAGTTCAATTTAGGAATGCACAAAGTTTTTATGATGGTGTTTACTAATCAAGTCATTAGCAGAGAGATGGTTTTTGTAAAACGGCCTGTCCCAGGGTGTAAAATGTTAACATAGCTACATTGTTGTGTATGTTACCATAGCTTTTCCTGCAATATTTCCAATGTTTGGAATTCCTTACCAGATTTCCTACAGAAATAAAGATCAATAAATAACACCAAAAAATGTAATGTAACATATTATTTACATCTGGCCTGCTCCATAAAAAAATGTTGGTGTTTCTGACACATAACCATGTTATTATTGATATTTATTGACTATAGACACTAATTCCTAAACGGGGAGGCATAAGCCAAGAAGAAGAAGAAGAAGAAGACACTAATAATTATTAATACAATAACTTTAGATGGTCAAATTAATAATTTTGATTTCTAAGTTAAATAGACTTGGTATTCACTGGGATCTAGATCATGGATGCACAGACAGCAGTCCGCTGGTAGAATTTTGGTGGCCCGTCAACGACAAAAATAATAAATTCATACATTACAATGTATAACAACTTATTTCGTAGTGAGCAATTAAATTTTTTTCCAAAATTAAACCAAAAACATATTATCAATTCTTTATTGACATAAATTGCCTATAGTTCTGCCATCAAGATTCCGGTGAATGGCCTTTGACTCAGCCTTTATAACCATGATCTTGGTAGAGGTGATTTGATTGTGATTAAATAATTCCTTTTCCAGTTCAGCAGGAAAGTTTATACAAGGAGAAGAAAAAAATCCGCAGCATGAAATCATCTTAAGCTTAGAATTATTACTAATTTAGGTTAAAATAAAACATCTGTTAATATGTAGTTATATTATATTTAAAACAATAAATGAATATTGGTTACACTGTGTTTTATTACGTAGCATAAAATTAAAATTTAAGTACCATTATTGTTACATTATTGAACAAATTTAGAATATATGCTTTACTTTAGTAATATTTCTTTCAAATTTTAAGTAAATTCAAAGGTGTGGTGCGAATTCGATTTAAAACATGACAACATTAATAAATGTGCAATAAATAATTTAACCATAAATTGTTAAACAATAGACCTTTGGTCTTCAAGTCACATTTTGTATTTTTACAAACATTTAATAATAATAGATAACTACTACTTAAAAGTATTCTCACTATATCATGTTAAACCTTAAATACAGCCAGCCAGCATACTGGACTGGTGTTGGAAAAACACCATGTTAATGTCAATCAATACTTTTTTCGTAATTAAGGGGCAAACGAGTCAACAGGTCATCTGATAGAAAGCTACCATTCTCTAGGGATACTCGCGACGTCAGAAGAGTGGCAAGTATACCAAGTATAGATCTTAAATTGAAAAAAAAAATTAGTAGTTGAATATTATTAGAAAAATTTTAGTTGCAGGCTAAATGAAGCCTGCAACCAAAGTTTCTCTAATAAAAATTCAAAGAAGAAAAGTATCCAACATTTAAAAGATACAACAAATAAATTTGATTATGTACTTTACACTACTTAAATATAATTAATAAATTGACTAGATGTACCTTAAGTACTTAGGCACCTAATTTAATAGGAAATTTTATGAATATATTGACACTGCGTGAGTCCTGTAATATGTACTAAGTCTTTGGCATTCTTCTAAAACACTCAACTACAAGGATGGTGCTTGAATAACATGTTTATGTGGTATAGAATTATAGATACGATACAAAGCCGTCACTCAAAAAAATCACCAGCGTTTTTATTCAAAGAATGTTAATAATTTTTTTAATTAAATAATAACAATAATTCTGACTGACTTAGTAAAAGCATAAAAGTAGTTTTTTTTACAAACAAGAGCATCCTTGTAGAATTGTTACTTTTTCAAATGAATGCATGAGCCACAACTTGGCAATTTTTTAAAATAATTTTTACTAAATCAGTATAGAAGTTTTAAACCACTGTTAAACTTTTAGTAGGTTTTGTTCTTATTGTTATGGCAGTTGTGTTTTATGATGCAATTGGTCCTCTAAGTAGATGAGTTAGTAATGGAATGAACTAGCACGCAAATGCAAAGACTGCATTGAAATTATTTAGAAAGAATTTGCAGCATATAATATTTTTGAATGCAGAATTATTAAAATGTATATATTCTTCAGCCCTAAATGGAGATTCATCAATTAAGCAGCTAATATTAAAGATTTCTTGCAGTATGGATACAATACATATGTTATTAATAATATTTGTTAAACATTTAACAATAAGTATACCTATCCACAAATTATAGAAGAACAATAAAAACAATATTTTAGTACCCGTAAAAGAACCATAAAAGTTAATGATAAGTAGTGAATTTATATAATAACTTTATTAAATTAAGACGTTAAAATTATAATAGTTATGAATTTAATTATGGTTAATAATCTGCAATGTAAATTTTAACTCTTAACTCAAAACTTAGCAAGGTCGAATGAAATCCCTTTAGAACCTGAGTTAGCTAAATAATTTATTCAAATTATACAGGGTGTAACAACACCAAGTGAATTGACTGTGATAGAAGCAGCGGTGAACACATAACTTTTTTCACTTTGATATGTGCAAATTCTTTGAAGTCTGAAGTACTTGCCCATACAAATCACAAAAATCACTCAACGCTGCTACTTTTACAATAATCTCTGATTACATAGAGATTAGAGACGCATGAGTTTCATTAGGAATAATTAGTTAAATCTTGTATAACATACAGGGTGTTATAACATTAAACATATTATGAATTAAAATCTTAACCGCGAAGCACACTTGGTCATTGGTCGTATATTATCCAGAAGTTTATAGAAACTTATAATCGCGAGGAATAATAAATATTTAGATTCCGCTGACTTAATTTGAGTTCATTTACATTAAAATACGATTAAAATTAAAATGATTAACTATTCTAAGCCTATAAATTACATATCTCTCTCATTTAGAATTCTATTAATTTTATTTATTATAACCCTAAAATAATAGTGCCGAATAGTGCATTTTTAACAAGAAAAATAATCTTTAGATAGCATTACCTGAACTGCAAATACTTTAAATTTAATATAATATATATTGGTGCTATTATTACTAAATCAGATCTGACAATTTATTATGTCCAAATAACTTTTTACAGTACGCTTAATTAAAATTTTTAATAACTATGCCTCAGTTAGAAATTGTTTTATAATACCTGAGACAAGGTTCTTTAACATAATAAATCAGTTTAGGCTTTTATTTAAAACAATTCGATTTTCGGGTCACCGCGAAAATGTCGTCATCGTTTGTCATACAGGGTGTAACAAAAGTAAGTGATAAAACTTTAGGGATCGTATGTGTCCCTGATATAGAGCTCAATGTGAAAGAAGCAGAGCTGGAAACGAAAAAACATTTTTCGTGATTTGTATGGCCAATCGTCCGAGCGACGTATGAGTTCGTCCATACAAATTGCTTAAAATATTTTTCGCTTTCAGCTATGGTATTATCACAGTTAACTCTATATCATGGACACATACGATCCCTAAGGTTTTATCGCTTACTTTTGTTACACCCTGTATATTATGAAGAGGAGCCATCATCAACAATTAGATTTAACTACCGCACTCAGATAATGAAGATGTTTCACGATCACTGTAATTCAAATGTTTGAAGATTTTAACATAGGCTTTAGACACGATCAAACTCTTTATTTAATTTAAATTAAGCAATTATTAAGTCTGGGCGCAGCAGTTAGTGTGGGACCATTAAACACACAGTCGTACAAGGATATTTTGACATATGGATGGCATCTTCAGTTAGGAGCGGATGCAAAAAAAACCCGACTTGTCCTAACCGAGCTTTGCAATAACAAGATTCTAAAGCGATAATCGAACCCGCGACCTCCTGATGTCGAGCTTCTCTCTAAATTTGTTTAAATCACACTGTTCGGTGATAATAATAAACTAATAGTTTAAATCATTAGAAACATTTCATTCATCATCAAGACTTTATATGGGATTAGTACAGCGCCACCTAGCGTCGCTCACGGTCACACGTATAAATCAAACTCCGATCTTAAAATTCAACCGTGGTCCAAGTTCATTATATGACGTTTCCAAAAAGACCAAACACGACTATGATATGATATTCCATCATGGAGTACCAGGCACATCTTCCGGCTCCATCATTAGATCAAGTTAACGGGACCATATGACCATATCGTTTTCATATCGTCGCAACTATATACAACTGAAAATTTTCATAACGCTATACCAGGAAGATCATATTCAAAACCTTAGATTCCATTACATTAATACATTCTGACCTTATAAAAGCATTTTAAAAAGATCCTTGTAAGGCTGTGTGTCATAAATAATTATTTACACTCTATTCTCCGTAATTGTGAACGCATATCTTTCAGAACCAAACGCGGCGAAGTAATTTAGAATTCGAAATATGAAATGTCGTGAATCCTCGAACAGTTACCTGCGCCGAATCGTCCGATTTGTCCGAATAGTTTTCTGTCAAGTTCAAAGTGGAAATTCGTTGGGTTCTGATAGAGGTGCGTTCACCGTAAGTTGGCACAAAACTTCATATAGAATGTGAAAATTCGTGTGAAATTCCGTGTCAAGTTTTGAACAGACTATAGTCTTACCGCCCTTATTCATAAAAATATTTAAACAGTGTTTAACTAATCAAGGTTCGCTATCCCTTTCAGTCGTGTGACGTTTTCAATATTCTAAAAAGGGACAGCGCTTCTTGATTAGTTAAACACTATTTAAATATTTTTATGAATAAGGTGGCTATTATATAGGAGAATACAGTTTGTATATACCTCACTTCCCCTAATAATCTACTAGGGATTGTCCGCGACATCTCCCGCGTGAAACTGTATTAATTATCCCGTTTTTACAACTTTTTTTTTATTACCGCTCGGCTCCTATTGGTCGTAGCGAGATGTTATATTACAGCCTCCCTTTAAAAAAAAAAAAAAAAGAATTTCTCAATTCCGGCCAGTACTTCCTGAGATTAACGCGTTCAAAAGAACAAACCCAATAAGTGATCAGCTATAATACATTATAGCAGACGCGGCACCGCGGGCAGGACGACGCTGTGTCACTGTCAGGACAGCTGGTCCAGCAGCGGCGCGATCTCGGGGTACTTTCATGCGAAGAACTCCGACTTACTCGACATCTCAAATTCAGATTCCTCCATCTTGTAAAGCTCGATCAGCTGGAAAAATTAAAAAAAATAAAATAAATTTAAAAAGGCAAACGAGCAGTTCACCTGATGGGGGGTTTGGTTGCCGTGGGAGAGACATGTTTCGGCACGAACGGGCCGGCTCGACTGGAGTGATAACGCGGCCTCATATAAAACTGACGTGAAACAGCGTTGTGCTGTGAGTGCCGGTGGCCCAACTTCCCTCATCCCTCTATACCTATTCCCATTCCCTCATAAAGGCCGGCAACGCATTTGCGACTCTTCGGATGTCGCGAGTGTCCATAGGCGATGGCAGTTGCTTTCCATCAGGAAACCCGTCTGCTCGCTTGCCCCCTAATTATCATAATATAAGGTGTGGCGGTAACCACAATAAGCGAGTCCTGCATCGCGTTATCGAAGATTTCGAAGTTCGGCGGTATACGAGAGTATAAACGCCAGCTGAAATGTATCACGTGAGCTTCGGCCTGGCCGGGCATAACACCTCGCCCGGTCGGAAGATCTTCCTTTGGCCACCACGCACATTCGCCCGTTGAAACTGACTGAAACATCAGAAGATTTGCAAGGGCAATAGCAAGGGAAGAAGGGCTGGTTATAATGCGACCTCAAAGAAAACCGACGTTTCTAATGAGTGAGTTTCCAGGAGGTCCAATTCCCTAGCTCCTTTTCACTCAACGTAGGCTACTTTCTTTTAAAAGACGAGTAACGCACTCGCAAAAAAAATACTTACGTTGTCAATATCCTTCGATAATTCCTCGACCTGTTTGTCGTGTGTCGCCTTAAGTTTTTCCTTCTCGCGGTTCTGTTTGATGGTTTGATTCTGTAATAAGTAAAAATGTAAGGCTTTAGTGAGTATTATAACATAAGTACTGAACAATTTTTAAATTTCCGTGAAGCTAAGCCAAGAAGCATAATTAAAATCAATTGCATTAGTAGAAAGTATCCATACCAAACGGCGAATTCGTTCAGCGGTCTGGGCGTGGAGAGCTAACAGACAGACACATGCATGGAAGCAGAGAGTTCAGATAATTCTAATTTCTTAAGTTTTAATTTGATAAAAATTCAAGATTCCCTAACTTCTTCCTACACGCTTTGATTTTCGTCTGAAGTGCTTTACAATTCTTAGCCGCCGACACCTATGGCGCCAAACGTCGGCGGCCAATGTGGATAGAATCATGTCGGCAACACAGCCAGTGTGTAACATGTTGCTATATAAGTTGCTGATATCGAGCCACCGACGTCTCGCCGTCATAATTTTCCACCACGCAATTAGTAAAGCCTGGTAAAGCCACCGACCCAGCCTGTCAACAAAATGTTGCTGACAAATGTCGGCGACGTCGGCAACTTAGGTGTAGAGTGCGCCTTACCTTTCGCTCGTCCATGAACTTCTTAGTATTATTCTGCTTCTTCTCTCTGAGTCTGCGGTCCTTCTCCTGCTTGGTCTTAAGCGTCTTGTCGTTGGCCACCTCCTTGCTCGTCTCCACGCTGATCTTGGCTTGACGGGTATTCATCTCTTTCACCTCCCTGGGATAGAAAGGGATGCTATGTAGTGGTAGATGCCATTTAGTCTTCCTAAATAAATACTATCAGATAAGCTGATTCATAGGCAGACGATGGACCTTCAAAAACCGTCTACAGGAGGATAAACACATTTTGGATTGACACACAGGCTCTACCTCGTGTGCAATGAAACCCTGCATGGCGCACCATAATCCTAGCCTCCCCGTCGCCCCCCTAGCCGTCTCAGGGACCGCCGCGCCCCTGAGCACCTCTGAGATGGCGGCCCCGCGTGAATTGCATACCCTGCTTAATATCTTAAGGCGACCCTGCCTATGGCTTACTTGGTGCCGTATACTATCTTACTTTGGGCTGTTCATCTCTTATTTCTCGTGCTTTATTACCTCTTTTACTTCTCGTAATTTTGAAACTCATTTGCCTGAGCTTGAGTAACTTTAATTAATTGTGCGTTGACTCACTTCTTGCCTCGTTTATCTCTCATATCACAATGTCTCACCTCACCTGTCTCTATCTCTCTCTCACCTCTCGTGCTTGGCCTCCAGCTGCTTCATCTGCGCCTGCTGCGCGGTGTCCATGAACTTCCGCAGCAGTTCCCGCTGCTCGTCGAGGCGGGTGCGGGCGGCGGCGCACATCTCTGCCCGCTGTTTCCGCAGCAGGTCGGACCAGGCTCGCGCCTGCTCGCCGACCAACGAGCGGAACGCCTCGTCGCCGCTTAGCTGTTCCTTGCTGTGGAAACACAGATAGACCGTTATGGATAGTTCACCTCGGTTGTGCGCGCGGCCTATGTGTGTGTGAGGTTGTGTGGCAGGTGACGCGACAAGAGCTTGCTGCGTACGAGGCTTATCCACACATAGAGACGCGCGCATAACTGAGTTTAACTTACTATCATTTGCTTAGTTTATGTAGTGCCGAGTTTGAGCCAGTATATTTCGTACTTAACTCACTCACTAAACGAAACACAGTGAGGCCGTTGTAACTGGTATCACTCTGGCCGAGCCTTCGTGCTGAAGCACGGCTCTCCTATGGCAATGAGCATCCGTATTATTATTACTATTTAACATAGGATAGCAGTGCTTCGGCAGTGAGTTTACCGGTGGCCCAACTTCCTTCATCCCCCTATCCCTATGCCTGTTCCTTCATAAAGGCCGGCAAAGCACTTGCGACTCTTCGGACGCCGCGAGCGTCCATGGGCGACGGCAGTTGCTTTCCATCAGGTAACCCGTCTGCTCGCTTGCCCCCTAAATATCATAAAAGTAGACCACAGGGTAGAAAACGCTTTTCCAACTAATAGGAGTCCCTCACTTCTTTCCCTTGATCATCTTCTCTAGCGCTGCGCACTGCTGCTTCTGTAGCGTCATCTTCTCTTTAGCATGTCGTTTCTTCATCACGTCCAGATCTTTCTGTTGCTTCTTGCCGGTCTTGAGGAAGCCTTTGTCCTGTCGGAGTGTCTCCACGGTGATGGGCTCAAACACCATGGGCTCTGGAAAAAGAGTTTTAAAATATAAAATTAAAGATACAAATATTTTCGGAATGTTCGTGTGCTGCGCTAGAAGCTTGCTCGTGGACTAGACCGACGTTAGTCATTTTTTTTATAAAATAGGGGGCAAACAAGCAAACGGGTTACGTATTTCCTACTCCTCCTATCTTCTTCTGATTAATTTTGTTGCGGGTCCCAAGACAGCTTTAGCACGTCCCTCGGGCTCCCTGAGATCTTTACTTTTCTGAGATGTTTACGCCAAGTATTTCAATGCTGGGACAGAGTTTAGTGATTCAACGCTTCTATGAGCTGTTAAATTGGGAAATATTGCAACCAACTAAACGCCCAACGAAGTGGGCCAAGGGACAGCTAGTAACAAACACAACTGATAGCTATAAAGCCAGGACACGGCCACTTTTTGTAGCGATGCAATTCGTGTGTCGCAGTGACAGGACAGTTGTTCACTTTGTTGCCTTAAAAGCTTGTAAGGTGTATGGCGGTTGCATTGCATTCAGACCTGACCGATAGATGTCGCTAAAGGTATCAAATACGCTATAATAATTGGTCTATGATAATATAAACTAATATGATACTTTCATTACACGAGATCGCCTTCGAATTATTAAAAATGGCCGATTTAATGCGAAGTCACGGGCAAACTGTTACAGGCTGGATAAATTTACATAACACGATAAAAGTCTACGTTTTTGCCCGACTGCAAAGGAGGGTAATGTTCTTCGTATTACTAGATGATGCCGGCAATTTCGTTGTGACAAAATTTCGCGCGGGAACCGTACATTTTTGCGGGATAAAAAGTATCCTATGTCCTTCCCCGGGGACCCAATTTCAGCAAAATCTGTTTAGCGGCTTGGACGTGAAGGGGTAACAGACAGACACACTTTCGCATTAATAATATCAGCATGGATTAACAGGATAAATACTAGGGGAGCAGAAAGGCTAAGATGTGAGTCAGTAATTTGAATTTATTGCTACGTAAGGACACTTTAAACAGTAATGGTTGAGATAACGACCCAGTTTATGCGGTGGGACCGACTGAGTGGTATAAAACGCGCTGTTACCATTTTATTACCAGATTTGTAACAATATCACTTATGGCTGAGTAATTGGTATTAAAATCATGGATTTGACAGTTAGAGTTTTGAAATTATATGTAGGGGGCAGGCGAGCGGACGGGTTACCTGATGGAAAGCAACTGCCGTCGCCGAGTAGCAAGCATGACGGCTGACGGTCTGAGTAAATTTGAATCAAATGTTATCAGAA
The DNA here is from genome assembly GCA_026546445.1 of Cyclargus thomasi. Classification (NCBI taxonomy): domain Eukaryota; kingdom Metazoa; phylum Arthropoda; class Insecta; order Lepidoptera; family Lycaenidae; genus Cyclargus; species Cyclargus thomasi. Next base: position 45,633 of record JAOTAV010028010.1, read on the forward strand.
TGTCTACATGTTGACCTACGACCGGTCCTGTAACTAGCCGTGCGAAAAGAACGCGTGAGAAACTCGGCGAACTATTTAAAAGCGTCCGTGGCCTAGTGGGTAAGACTTTTGGCTCGCACTCGAGGGTGTACAGGTTCGAACCCCGGTGGAGGAGTGTGCCTAAGAGACATTTTCCGATCTCAAGCACCTAATACGGATGCTCGTTGCCGTGGGAGCCATGCTTCGGCACGAATGGGCCGGTTCGACCGGAGTAATACCACGGCCTCACAGAAAACTGGCGTGAAACGGCGTTGGGCTGTGTTTCGTTCAGTGAGTGAGTTTACTGATGGCCCTTTCCCTAGTCTCCCTATCCATAGGGATAGGGAGACCCTCTGGAAGAGTCCCATCCTCTATTCGAGGGAATTTATGAGGATAAAGGCCGGCAACGCACTTGTGATTCTTCAGATTTCGCGAGTTTCTATGGGCGAAGGCAGTTGCTTTCCATCAGGTAACCGTCAGCTTGTTGATACTTGATAGTGATATTACTTTTACTTTCAATAAATCATGATTAGTCTACGGGGTTTTACGGGCTTCCACGTAGCCGTACCTCTTAAAGGGATATACAACAGGGAATTTTAAATTGCAAGGAAATGAAGTATTCTGCAAAACAGTGGCTCTACCATGAGTTTAAATATTGTATTTGTCGATACTCGATACCGACTACGTAAATTTTTAGGGCCTATTTCACCGCTTACCGATAAAGTTTCTGTTAGATTATCCAACTAACTTTATTGACAGATTGTCCGTACAACATCTGTTAAATAAAGTCATGGATAGACATGGATGGATAAGCGGTGAAACCGGCCCTAAGTGTAGCAAAATTTCAGCGCCTCTAGCGGCCACTTGCGGAACTAAAATTACCGTCATAAAAATGTTCGTCTTCGCTATCGAGTATCGACAAATACTATAGCTTCAAACTCGTGGTAAAGCTATAATCAACTTAAAGTTCAAATGGGTCACCCTTTTGGAGTGTAAATATTTTATGAACGATTTAAACCCCTGAAACAAAATCAAAGACCAATTAATATTGGGAGCAAAGTGGTTATATTAGTAATTTTCGGGAATCGCGGCACTGGTAATATTTAATTACGTTCATATCAAGTTTATTATGAATTTATAGTAGCTAGAGTTGCCCTGTGGTCGAAATTCGATCATTTATAATTCTCAATTCAATCACAGACTTCTTTTGTTTCGCATAAACGTCTCGTTACCAGGCCCTTAAATTTAAAAAAATCACAGACTAAAAATCACAAATCCGGCAGTTTTTAAAGTTTTAGTTACCCGCTTCTTTTACTTATGTCTTCAAATTTATCGTTCTTGAAAAATTATAAAGTCCAATTAGTATTTGGATAAAATTTAAAATAACAACGTTATAACCCTGTAAAGTGGTCAGTTAGAAAGAGAGATCCGATATTGACTAAGACGTCAGTCTTTAAGCTGCATACAAATTTCATACTAAATTACGTTTTGTGAAAAAGGGAGAACTTAAATCAATATCTTAGTCATCTCAACAAAAATCTGAGATGTTTTTGTCATTCTGTATATATTTTATTACCCACTATCATTTGCATTCAAAAAATTTTGTTCTATATGCAATACGTATATTGCCTATTCTCTACATCAAGTTATAAGTTTCTACAGTCTGTTTCAACATAAAGTAGTAAAATTTGTGTGTGTTCCCAATATTATCGCTATATCAAACATTTCATTCAACAACTAGACTCTGAAACTACTGAGCATGATTTTATTTGGTTTAAATATAACATAGATGACATTAAAAGATTTTTATTAAATAATAAATAAATAACCGTTTATTCAACAATTCATTCATCGCTCAAAACAAACAATAAATACGTAAACACCCATGTAAAAAAAAATAGATAAAAGAGAAAAAAAACGTACATAACTATACCTTAATATCACCGACAAATAAACTTTAATCAAAAATCAAAATCTTTTTATTCAAAATAAGTACTTTAAGTACACTTTCTGAACGTCGAGACTACGGCGCCTAC
>JAOTAV010028011.1:0-20887 GCA_026546445.1 Cyclargus thomasi
GTAGTTTTTACGTGAAAGAGTAACAAACATCCATACATCCATACTTACAAACTTTCGCCTTTATAATAGTAGTAGGACTAGTTGGTGCCCGCAACTTCATTCGCAAAAATTTGTGTTCGCAAAAACACGCGGGAATCGTATATTTTCCCGGGATAAAAAGGATTCTATATGTTGCCCAGATCTAATAGCTATTAAACAGAAAGAGATTTATTCAAATCCATCCAGTAGTTTTTCAGATTAGCGCGTATAGCAGACAAACAGATAAACAGACCAACAATTTTTTTTTCGATATGTGTTCTATTACTGTTCTTTAGTTTTTTACGTTGATTATTTTGTAAAATTATTGAATGTACCGACACTCTAATTTTACTGTTTTATTATATGTATAGATTGAAGAGATCTGCGAACCTTATTAATATATGATCGAAGCAAAAGTAATTAAAAAAATCTCGTGTATGTGTAGGTATGTGTGTTACATCATCTTTCTCCTCCGAAATGAATCTTCTTGACGACGGACAAACATTTCTCCAAAGCCTTCAAAAAAACATATTTTTCTAGAAGAGTGATGGGGGACATTGAAAGAGAGCCAGTTGACGTACCTCCGTCATTTGGCCGGAATATGTCAATTCCATGTACGTCGTGACCTGTCGGCTGAGTTTGACATAACCCAACCGAATTACTTAGATCCACAACATGTATATCTTTCGATTTCTCTGATTGTACCTCATACGAAAAAGCTTGTGTAACGCTTGGGCCGGTGTTAGTAACATCGGCCTTAGCTATATCTCAAACGTCAACATGTCTATCCCTAAAGTTATTTCATACTCTCGAAACACTCTCTCTTTCCCTCTGCCAGGAGTCAATGATGCACCAAATTTAATCAGGTACCACGCCCGTTGGGCGGCGTTCTTGTGACGACCTTTGAATATTATTTCACCTTTAGCAGACCCTTTATACCAGCGGCTTAAGGTTCAATATTGTTTAATTCTAACGGTAATCTGTTGACACCTCCTCGCTTCCAATTACCCGGCTCGGATGGCACTCTTACCCCTTACCTGTCTGCGTTATAATTCTGAAGCAATTAATGGCTAACAAGATTATCCTTAATTTTCAATAAAGTATTTATATGTCTAGACGACATGCGACAATACTGCACCTAAATATCGGTTTTTCGATAGAGCTGCCATTTTGTATGCATATATAAATTGAATGACAATGCATAATTATTATGATACCGCAAATGCTGTTGTACGTGTCCAGGCTGCATTGGTCCACGACGGTCGAGCAGGTCGTGGACATCAAAAGCAAAACCCACTTCGTCCAGATGGTCGAGCATTTGGAATCCCACCAAAAGTGAATTTTAGCTCCTTTGTGGTGAGGTCCCGTCGCATCATCTGCCGACCTTCGAGAAGGAGTTCTGGCCGACTGGAGTCGTCTACCGGAGATTCCGAGGACGACTTCCCAACACCACGCCCACGTCGCAGACAATACATATTTAGTGATAGTGTTAGTTTTAGGATAAATATATTATATGTGGTGTTGTAGAGCGTCCGTGGCCTAATGGGTAAGACTTTGTTTCGAACTCGAGAAGGTGCAGATTCGAACTCGGTGGAGGCGTGTACCAATGAGACATTTTCCGATCCCAAGAACATTATATATATGCTCATTGCCGTGGGACAGCCATGCTTCGGCACGAATGGACCGCCTCGACTGGAGTGATACCACCTTTCTATCAGGTAACCCGTCATAAAAAATGTATGTTAGTCTGTAAGGTATTTATAATATGGGCATATTATGTGCCTGAAATAAATGGCAAATAAAATTAAGCTGATCTCATGTTAGAGCTTAAGTGGCTGCAGTAACTCCGTAACGAAATAGCTAAAACCCATCGAATTTGGCTCATTTGGCTTATCTTGACAAGTAACAATCCTCTTGCCGGGATAAAACAGTTCATTTAAAATAAGCCCTCTTTTAAAGAATTCTACACATACACACATTTAATCGGGGTCAGTTAGATAGATATATTTAATATTTTGAGGTCATTTAATTAACAAAGAAAAAAGTGTTTTACCAGGTAACAACTGCCCGTCACGCAAACAATCTATTGCCCGAAAAGCATATAGTTTTCCGGGATAAAAAGTAACCTAAATGTCGTTTCCAAGGATCCAAAGTATGCCAAATTTTAGCAAATCATTTCTCTGGTTTCGGCGTAAAGAACATTATATTTTCTTTATTTTGTAGTTAAAATGAGACTTCTAAATTGACGTCCATATTATTAAGATAAAAATGATAGTATTGTTGGTTTGTTTGGTCACAGAGTTGTAAAGACAAGGCGAAGGAGGGGAAAGTTCCTTAAGTCTGATTTGATGAGGCTTCCTAACATCTGTTGCTGAAACTTACTCAGTCCTCAACACAACTTAACTGTACTAACTAAACAATTTAGAAATATTTACAAAATGAACAACTAATAGCATGTTAAGGAAGTTTTTTTGTTTCCTTAGTATATGACTACTTTTTTCTGGTTTTCGTCTTAAAAATACGATTAATTTAGGAAAGAAGGTATCTTATGGTTTTTTTAAGATCAAAAATAGTCTATGTAGACTCTCATTCCTTTAAGCTAAGTCTATAGGACGTGGAGTAAACAAACAAATTTTCCTATTTATAATATTAGTTGTTAAGATATTCTCATGTCGCGGTGTTAACAGCAATTTTTAAAAAAAAAAGGATGAACCTCACATTTTTGTTGTTGTAAATTTGTGTTTGTTTGTTTGACTTAAATCCTGAACCTGTTTTCATGAAACTTTATAAACATAATTGAAGGTCGAGATTACTTAGAAGATAGATTTGTATATTCCTCCTAGCTGAGCCGGCAAACGTTGTTTTGGAATATAAATAATTTCCCCTACCATTTAGGGGGATGAAAAATAGATGTTAGCCGATTCTTAGACGTACTGAATATGCATGCAAAATTTGGTTAAAATCGGTAAAGCCTTTTCGTAGGAGTACGAAGACAAACATTGTGACACGAGAATTTTATATATTAGATAAAATTGGACCAAGCAAGCTGCTTTTTAATAAAAATCTATGCTTATCTGGCAAACATAATTTCAATTCTGAATATCACCGTAACATAAAAACCGAAAGCAAAATGCTTTCTCGTGACTTTTAGATTTGTACATAAAACTTATCACCGTTGTTCGACTTTATAGAGATCAGTATCGATACACCGAGTACGGTATTGTGCGATAGTGTTTTACGATCTAAAGAATTTTCACTGGCTGGTACCGAGCGAAATACTGATCCGATACAGATAAACCACTTCGGCGTTTGTCCAAGGTTTTGGTCTCAGGAAAATATATCTAGGAGCTATTCATTTTATACTCATCGTGATACTGAAATTCCAATCTGATTTCTCCAATAAAGACATGTTTTTGAAGCAGTAGTTACACTTTATACATTCACACAATCTGCCCAAACGCTCTGTCAAAAAATGTCTTAGATACATACAGCAATTAATAAGTCTTGTGTTGTCACGTAGTTGTTAATTTGTATAAATTTTTTTTTGACGGAGGGTCAATGACAGTTACCGCTTAGATTGGGCGAACTAATAATAATATAAACTGTCTCCTCTTGATGGTTTGTATAAAAATAAAAAAATTTTTACCGAGGATTAATGATAGTCACCACTTAGATTGGGCGAAGTAATAATATAAACTGTTTCCTCTTCTATGAACATCTTATGTTGTTACGCCACATTTTCCTATCTTTGGCCACTCGAAGAACGTAGACGGAGGACTCAACCTATTGAGAGAATTCCCTAGAATATCCATGTAGAACTAAATTTATTGAATGCTGAAATGAATGAATGAAAAGAAGCGAAATCTTTGAATACTTTTAAACAGCTATTACTTAATTACATAAACGATAACTAAATCATAACATTTAAACTATATCATTAACTATTTATCTATATTCATACACTATAACCAGGAAAAAAATTTACGTTTTGCACTTGGACCTACAAAGTATACCGCCTACAAAGTATACCAACGACATTCGCTTCTTAAATTTTTAAAATTACCCGCACTTTCAATATTTTTAACTGTTATATTATTCTCATACAAGTGACGAAATGTCCTAATGGGAAATAAATATTTTTAAACCGAATGAATATTAAGTGGGTTAAAAGATATCCAAAATCATAAAAAGGTATCTGATTTTCTTTCAGAAATAAGTAAGAGATTAGCGATTTAAGTTTTCTACCTATCTCTTCCTCTATAAAACGTAATTGAGTATGAACTTTGTTTGCGGCTTATAGACTATGACGTCATAATCAATGTCGGATATCTCTCTCTCTAACCGACGACTTTAAAGTCTTATAAGATTGTTATTTTGAATTTTATAAAAAATCAAATAGGACTAAATCGTTCTTCAATAACAATAGATTTATTATAATAAATAATTAGACATCATGCATATTCCCTGTGGTTTGTATCTGATCGGACTTCCGCATCGGACTTCGGCCCCGTGGACATTTTCCCCCAGCCTTGTCAGTAATCAAAAGTTTTTCAAGACTGTCTCCTTTCTTTTCAGATATGTGTTAAAAGTATTCTAAGATGGCAGGCAGTAGAGAGCCTTGGTTTTATATTGCCGTGAGAGAGCCATGTCTCGAACCTCAGCACTAATCGGCTTGATCGTTATTACTCCGTTAGTAGTGTTCTACGGCCTTACAAAAAACCGGCATGAAGCAGCGCTTTCCTGATTCTCGTAGCCTATTCTTTTATTAAAAATCCTGAAAACGCACTTATAACTTCTGATTTTAAAAGTTTATATAGGCAACTGCCTTCCATTGGGTGTTCCTTCACAGTTGTACCCTAATTAAAAAAAAAAACAAGGAATACTCTTCGCCCATCGCTTATGTAATTGGTACAAGCTAAATATTAAGGCTATTTGGCTGGCGGAATTTGTAGCCTATTCCAAATAATCCGAGGACTTTTGGCCCGCTATAAATATACTTTATGGGCACGGCTTAACCGCGTAGGATTCATTTGCGAAAGTAGTTTGGCTCCGCTTCATTAAAATGCGGCCAATAAATTGCCAAACTAAACGGTTTAAAGATAATTAAAAAATCAGCCAAGTTGGATTCGCGCAAAAAGGGTTCCGTACCGTATATTTCTTGCCATAACAATAACTTCTTGTTATAACCATAATTTACTTATTTTTACTCCTACTCGGAAAAAGTACACAAGATTTGGCCTGAGATCTTAGAGTTTTTTTACCTTTTCTCATCATTTTTTGTCATCTCATCAGAAGCGTGACGGAGTGGCCAGAGTGTCTTATCAAGTACCAAAAAGGCCCAAGTTCAATCCCTACTGTCTCATTTTTTATTTTATGTTTTTGTTTTATAAATTTGAAACTTATTCATATTTTTTTTTATACATTTAAGACTTCCAGAAATGTGTTTTCCCAATTTTTTTGCTCTGTACTGGTCCGCAACTTTTCATGCGCGAGTCTAACTCGCACTTGGCCAGTTTTTTAATATTAAAGATACCATACCTAAAGTCCTAATCTATCGACAGCCCTGAGATCGTTTTTAAATCTCCAAATAATTATACGCTCAGTTGACGGCTGAGGAACTTATCGCAGGTATCGTCCCCTAGCCAATTGCTATGTAAACAAGGCTTATAACTTTATTGAAGGGTTGCTAGGTGATGAAAATCTTAAAAGGCAAATTAGATCTCGGTATTTTTAATATTTCATATTATGCATTTATATATCATTAATCATTTAATATGCTAAAATTACTATCATTGGGCGCCGTTGTGTGACTGTCACAGACTGATAAGGGACCACAGAAGATTAGGCGCCGTGGCTCTGCCGCGGCCGATGCCTGAGTGGCTTTGTGGCTTTCCCTCTTAGCATGTGCTGTAAGCATTAAAAGTTGTAACTGCTACAGGTTTATTTATGAAGTTGATTATCTGTTACTATTTTGTCTTCATAATTTTCTTTTTTCATATGATATCTGGCTGTGTTTTGTCTCATATGTGCTCAATAAAGAAAATTTATTATTTAATCCTCTGACAAACACATTGTGTCATGTAATTTCTATACAAACGACGAATGACGGAAAGGACTACAATGCTTAACAACTTATTTTGTAAATCTGGCGTCGTATACTACGGTGACCTCGTTGATAGCCCTAGGAACTTCCGTGCCTTTAAGCTTTTTTGTCATAATTATTACTGGAAACAATTATTAGCATTTGCTCCCGTGGTGCTTCCCCTTTAGTTCTTTGACTTTCAGTCATTGCAACTTTGTGCTGTCTCCCGCTTTGTTTACTTCCTACTCCTCCTATCTTCTTCTGATTAATTTCGTTGCGGGTCCCAAGGCTGCTTTAGCAAGTCCCTCGGGCTCCCTGAGATCATATCAAAGGGTTTTCGTGGTTGGATACCGATGTCGATCCTGGCGACACAGGAGATGCAGTGGTGGGAATGTGTAGTGGGCCAAAGCCCGTTTTAAAAAAAAACGGAATTGTTGCAACGGAACTTTTGAATTCAATGCTGAAATGAGAATTATTATTTTCTTGTTTTTTTTCAAAAATTTTTCCGAATTTCCTTCGCTATAAACCTCACGCAGCCCGAGACCTTTGACCACCAACGGATGAAAAACCGTGGAAATGGATTCGTGCGTTCTGGAGTTATAACGTCAGGAAGGAAAACCAGACTTATTTTTATATAATAGATAAAAGTCCCACCTATAACCTCGTGGTTGGCAATGCGCCAAGTTGCAGTAACTGACGACCCTTCCACAAATACACCGATAGCTACACACAAACCCATTTGTATCCTTCGAAATACATTCTATATTGTAAACTTTTTTGAAAGTCTGAATACATAATTTGTTCTATTTTTTTATTAAGAGCGTCCACATTGTAGTGGGAAACCAAGACCTTTGGTTCGCACTCGAGAGGTTGCAGGTTCGAACCCCTGTGAAAGCGTGTACCAATGAGACATTTTCCGATCTCTAGTGCATAATACGGATGCTCATTGCCGTGGGAGAGCCATGCCGAAGGCACGAATGGGCTGGCTCGACTGGAGTGAATACCACGACCTCACAGAAAACTGGTGTGAAACGGAGTTGTGCTGTGTTTCGTTCTGTGAGTGAGTTTCCGGTGGCCCAACTTCCCTAATCCCTAATCCCATGTCACGAGTGTCCTGGAATGAAACTTTCGTCGCCACGAGAGTTTCTTTCCATTCTCTATATAGAAATTTAAAGGGCTGACTGATTGATAATATAGTGATCTGTCAACTCACAGCCCAGACCACTGAATGAATCGGGCTAAAAGTTGGCGAAAAATACTTCTAAGCGCGAGCGCAGCCCCGGGCATAAACTAGTAGTCATTTTAAATTGTGACAGTTATTTTATATTGATAATAGTATGTGATGTGGCCTGCATCGCGCTATAGAAATTTCTGAGAACCGTCAATGTATATATAAAGCGATTAAAATGCCGTCGTGCGGCTTTGGCCCTGATCGAGCATACTGTCTCGCTCGGTCGGAAGATCCTCCTTTTCGGCGCCTTATCATCGCAACGTATCCTTAATGGTTTCATTAACCAATATTGTTTCCGTCGTCGCTGCGCTGTATTGGCTGTATTTAAATGCGACCCTATTGATAGGTTATTGGTAAATTTCAGGCTACAATGGACTTTTCATTGGTATCGTATATCATTTTGTAAAATATCGTATCCACTGTCCGACAGTTCACAATCTGGCGGGCATGATGGATGACGTCATATCTTCCGATATATTTATTACGGTTTTAGGGTACCGTACTAAAAAAAATATTTTCGGGAATATTTTCCCATAATTATCTTACGTGTTATAACACGTAAGATAATAATTATGGGAAAATATTATAATAATCTCTAACCAAATACCTACCGTGTTATTATATATAATAACACGGTAGGTATGTAGTTAGAGAAATTTTGAAAGTACGTCAGAAATGTGACGTCTTTCTAGAATGCCTTCGATTATCATGCAACATGTGATACATTACGTCAGAGTATATACTATATATTATATGGAATAAAATGGCTATCTAGTGTCTTAGAATAATTGTCTATTAAGATTTTACTGTTATTTCAATGGGATGGAATATATTTATTCCAGTCGTTTATCTGTTTGTCTGTCACTAGAGTACATTCTACATACACAGATGATTTAATTTGTAAATTGTGCTAATAAAACATTCTCATAGGGCATGAAATATATTTCTTAACAATAAGCCACTTAAACAAGGAGAGCTAAAAATGATAAAAATATTTAGATATGGCCCGCATTCATCGTTTTTCGTTGTATACAGAACCCAACGATAACCGAGCTTGTGCTTAGCCGGCTTTTATTTGCATTGTGTGCCAACTGCCGATGCCTGGCGATATATTTTTATGGCGTTTACCTTTTTATTAGCATTTATATAGGTACTGTCGTATTATGTCGTCATATATTTTATTACTCCTACCTAGTTAGTACCAACACATAAACGAGACGAGATCTGATGAAATAAATCAACTTTCGTATTTTATGTCCCAAACAAAATAATTTTACGTCAAACTTTATCGTTCATACATTGTTTGATGAAAGATAATAAGGTCCATACTCAAGAGCATCATCTAAAATTTAGAGATGCTGTTTTCTTTCATAAAGAGACTTGAATGAAAACAATCTCAATTTTTTTTCTATGATATTTAGGGGGCAAGCGAGCAGTCGGGGGATGGAAAGCAACTGCCGTCGCCCATGGACACTCGTAAAATCCGAAGAGTCGCATGTGAGGGATTAGGGAATGGGAATAGGAGATTAGGGAAGTTGGGCCACCGGTAAACTTGCTCAAGGAACGAAGCCTAGCACAACGCCGTTTCACGTCAGTTTTCTGTGAGGCCGTGGTATCACTCTAGTCGAGCCGGCCCATTCATGCCGAAGCATGCCTCTCTCACGGCAATGAGCATCCGTTTTATGTTCTTGAGATCGGAAAATGTCTCATTGGTACACGCCTCCACCGGGGTTCGAACCTGCACTCACTCGATTTGATGAGAGATTAAGAGAATGATTTTGAGACGCTGTTTTTGTTCATAAAGAAACCTTTATGAATGAAAATAGCATCGCAAAAATGTTTCACCGTGCTCTTTGAATTAAGCGCTGACTGTGATGACGAGCTGTACACGAAGGGTTGTACACGGACTCTCTTATAAATTAAGAGGGGGTTGTACACGGACTCTCTTATAAATTAAGAGGGGGTTGTACACGGACTCTCTTATAAATTAAGTTTTACCAGTCACTTTAGCAATTACTACTAAACTTTAGCTCTTCATTTTGGTACCCTACTCTGAATAAGCGAAATAAATGTTTTGGAACCTAACGATTGAAGACATAAGTGGAAGACGCGGGTAACTTACATTTTATAAACTGCCGGATTTTCGCATTAATGGACGCTTTAGGGCCGGAAAAATGGTTTAAAACTAAAATAATGTGGATTTCTTGTGTAGCTAGGATAGACAAGCTACATAATGAAATCGCAAAATTACAAGATTTATGTAAATTTTATGGAAAATAATAAGCGTTTACAGGAATGTTATAAAGTGTTAGTTATCCTATTTATCCTTACGTCTTCAGCTTTGACTTGAAAATCCATTTTTATTTTTTTATTTTTTTAATGCACCCAGTGTCACTTGCGCTATCAAGACGAATCTAACGATACCTCATACGTTAAATCCATCAAGCTGTTTAGGATGCAGAGCATGCCAAACAGTCATACATACATGCATACTCTCAAAAAACATAACCCTCTTTCTGGCGCAGTCGGTTAAAAAATAGGGTTAAGAAAAGGAAATTGAAAATGTTAGCTATCCGCTTGTTTCAATCGTGTGTATCCGTAATAATATTAAAAATTCGCGCTCGTACTGCTGAACTGATTTTGCTTAAATTTGATATAGAGTTACTTGAGTTCCGGGAAAGGACATAGGATACTTTTTATTCTAGAGAAATGTACGGTTCCCGCGCGATAGACGATTTTAGGCATCATTTAGTCCTGTATATGTTTATATGTCCTGTATATAAAGGGCCAAAGCTACTGCAAAAACTAGTTAAACTCCATAACTCAGATTCATCTGATAGCCGGAAGGGAACATCAGTTTCTAAGCTCAGTACAACTTTTAATAGAAACCAAATTTAATTCACTCTTAACATAAACTTATGTACTTTATGCACTTAAATTAGATAAATATTTTAGTTTTTCCAACATTTTCTGAGAACTGCTCGGCTCCTATTGGTCGTAGCGTGAGGTAATATAGCCTATAGCCTTCCACGATAAATGGACTAACCAACACAAAAAAAAATCAATTTAGGTGAGTTCCTGAGATAAGCGCATTCAAACAAACTCTTCAGCTTTATATTATTCTATATCTATGGAAGCTTCACTAACGTCGGCTAAAGACACAGTCTCATTTACTACCTTTCCTTTTAACGGATTTTATACTAAAAACTCGCTTTTGCCCGTAGCTTTGCTCGCGTGGAATTTGAAAATCGCGTAAAAACCACGTACTGGCGCTGTTGTAGTGCATGCTAATGTATAAAACATGGCGCTGTATGTGATTTTCCCTGTTTTCCTGCTTTTATCTTGAGTTTTTCCTGATTTTTTTTCCTACGAACCTCGTGCAGCCCGAGACCTTTCCAACGAATGTAAAACCGTGGAAATCGGTTCGTACGTTCTGGAGTTTAATCGTCAGAAAGGAAACCCCGACCTTTTTTATATAATAGATAAAAGTCTTATTTTATGTAATAGATTATATGTACTGTGTATAATATTATGTATGTATGCATTATGCAATATAATAATATACAATCGGGTTTTCAAAAACTCTTGATTTACCTGCAAGTTATTCTTTCAAAGTCCTGTTTATTTTAAACTTTGTAAAATCATATTTATGAAAACCCATTGGAAAGGTTTCGATTTCCTACGAAGTTGTTGAAAGTATCGGAAAACTTGAGATCGTGGTGAGCTTTGATGGCAGTTGGGAAATCTTTTTATGATGTTACACTTCTTGGTTTCCTAGTAGATGATTTAAGATTAATTCTTATAAGTGCAACTTTATAGGCGTTTTGGGAGTGTTTTCAAAGCGAATAATATTGTTGAATATTATGAAAAGTAGTTCAGTATTTCCGGCCCGATTTAGGGACAGACGTCCAAAAAAATAAACTTTCAATCTAAGATGTTTGTGTACCCAGTATTATGCGTTTCATATTTAAACCTACAGACGCCCTCAACTCTGCGCATAAATTCATTTATAGAGCGGAAATATTTTTTCGAAATAAAAAATATCCTCGGAAGGACCCTGAGACTGAAGTATCTCCTTGACAAATTTCAACAAAAACGGTTTTGGCGCAAAGCAAGCAAGGCAACGGACAGACACACTTTTGCATTTATAATATTAGTGTTTAAGAATTTATTATTTATATTGAAATCCATGTGACAGCGTCAACAAAATTATTGTTTAGCCGTTTGTCCACCAACACCGTCAACCGAGAACAAGATTATTTCGGCCCAAATGCAACTTTATGATCTAGGCCATAAGTTTCATTTTCTAGCGACATTAGTCTATCGTCAATGTCGTCGTCATCATTAAAGGCGTAGAGGAAAATGAAACCTGTAGTCTATGTCATAAAGTTGCATTTTATCGGGCCGGAATATTCTCGTTCCCGGTTGACAAAGTTGGTGGACAAACGGCCTTATGCGTGCTTTTAATAAGTAGAAAATAAAAGGTATTTTCTTCTCCAAATCTATTTGCCGCTTTTCGTGCACCCCCGTTGACATTTTTCTGACCTATTTATTGACGAAAATAACAGGTCGCTGACCCCTGGCAGGCTGCCAAGATGAATTAATTCCGAAGACAGGGCTAAATGAAATGCTTAGGTATTTCTACTCTAATAACTTGGATTGTTGGTAACTAGCCAGCTAGAAGTTCGAGGACTATTGTCTGGTAATTAATACTAAACTTGTATTGGATAGTTATCTGATTACTATGATTTGGGTTTGTAGTTTCGTATTGAATATTGACGAAGTATTTTAGTACTAAAGATACACAACGAATAAATATGCGAGGTTCGCTGCCCGTGTCTGTTATATAGATTATCCTATATCGATGACAAAGTCAAAAATCTTGCACAGTTTTTCCGCTAGGTTATAATTTTGATTACTGATAAGGATTACAAAACACCGGCGAATTTTTTGTGTGCTAAGTCATTAAAAAAATTAGCATTTATGCTCACATCCTTCTCATATCCACACTTTCTTCTAAATTTTATTGATGCTAAAGTGTCACGATGCGTCTGTGTGACTATTATATCTGCTGATTTTTCATTCTAAGCAAATTTTCTCAAGCCTCGTAGTGCATATTCTATGACGGAGTTACTCTTCCGTAGATTTAGTACCGCGTTCTTTTTTTTTTTAAGAATTAATGTAAAGATCAACTTACCAATCGCTAGGGCCAGCACGAGCAGCGTGGACGTCATTGACCTGACGGCCGCGGCGCGCCCTCGCCCGCATCCGGGAGCCCCACATCAATCCCACATGCCACCACCCACACCACCCTCACGACACTTCACCGTCAACGCCTAACATTAACACTTCCTGTCAACACTTTTGATTACACTTTCTTGTCAACACTTATAACTACAATCGCCTGTTATCAACGTTTAAATGTTTTGGATTTTTGCATTCGTTATTACACTTTGGTCTTAATTGGCTTTCAAAACTCTACACTTTACTATCGACACTTTGTTACTAATCTTGACTTTTGAAAAGGTTTGTAACACTGTTTTTTCTTACTTTTTCTTTTGATTGAAAGTATTATAATTTTATGGATTTTTTCACTTAAGTCTTTATCTTTTATTTATTTATTTAAAGCTCTGTGGATTCTTCTTAGTCACTAAATGTGTAGATTATTCGATGTCAATCTGAAAAAGTAGAAAGTCTTGTTATAATTTTATATAACAATATGTTATAAATGTTAATATATAAAATACTTAGTAGTTTGTAGGCACTGATAGCTTTTTTTACTGATAGATTATATCGATAAGTGTTAATTATAGGAAATACAAGACAATATTGTATTTACTGAATCTAACAAATAGTCTACCTACAAGTGAATTAGATAACTGTGTTTGGAGTCGTAGGAGTGAACTAGTATATCATAAAATATGTGTCACCGACGTTCACAAACATTTAAGTCGAAGTTTGCTCAAGCGAATGTACACACAGACGTGACGATATTTTTGTATGTACATAACGACTCTACTTCAGAGTTTATAGATTTTGAAAGCTGCTAGATACGAATTTTGTATTAACATTTGTAAAATATTTGTAAAATCGACATGTTATTTTAGTTGTTTTTTTTTATTATAACGCAACCCAATATTTTTAAACTGCAGCTAGTTATGTATATAAGATTATTAATATCTCAGGGATAATAAACGATATTGTTGCTCTGTAAAATGTAAATAATTTCATTATTAAAACTATAAACTTAACTAAATAACTATAAACCATACCTGTAAAATGAGAGAAACGACAATTATATCTATTATTCTCCCACTAATTTAGTTTCTCGTTTTTTGTATGTTCTAATATTGAACAGAATGTTTTATATTCTTAGTTAAAATTATAAAAACTAGAGATGACCCTGTGGGCGAAAATTCACCGACTTCAACCATAAAGATAATATTTCGTGTATGATTATCGTGTCATGACAAAATATTGTGGTGTGCGTACTGTTGTGTACGTAGCGTTTTATTTATTTAGAATATGCAAGATTAAAGCATAATATTTAAAAATAATATTGGTTTCCCACGTTCTTCTTCATTTCAACTATGACTGGGATAAATATCATTGTTATATTCTATCCTTTACGTCTCCGCGTCTTTCTTAAAAAGGGATACAAAGTTTTCCGCTCGCGTATTAATGTATTGACATAAAATGTGCAACTGCTCGAATGTTATTAAATCTTAGTTCTGCTTCTTCCACTCATATATTATTTAAATGAAGATTTTCTTAGTCTGTCAGGTTTGTTACTCTGTACTCTGGCCTGGCTGTCTCAGAAGATATTTGCCGACGATTACGTATTCTGTAATGTTTGCTCGCGGTGTGCAAATTTGGCTTTAATCAGATTTTCAGACGAGTGAGGTTTATTAAACCTAGCAATATGTACTCGGCTTCAGACAGCACTCTTGGTATCTCAGAATGATTCATTCAAACTTGATGCCTGTAATACACGAGGCGAGTTCTTGAAGCTAGTATAGCAAGTTAGTGACCGACCAGAACAGACATTTTACAGCCATGCTTTGGCAGGAATGGGTCGGTTCGACGGCCTCACAGAAAACTGGCGTGAAACGGCGTTGTGCTGTGTTTCGTTCAGTGAGTGAGTTTACCGGTGGCGTAACTTCCCTAATCCACCTATCCCCGTTCCCATTCCCTTTTTCCTCATAAAGGCTGGCGACGCACTTGCGACTCTTCGGATGTCACGAGTGTCCATGGGCGACGGTAGTTGCTTTCCATCAGATAACCCCTCTGCTCGCTTGCCCCCTAAATATCATAAAAAAGAAAGCTAATGAACTCTGGCTTCGTGTGGACAAAACTAGCTTCATTTCTCAGCGATGGTAAGCTACAGTAATTTTGCTGAACAGTCAGGGTCAGCTCGCCAAGTCAGTTTAAATATAACTTACTAACTATAAGCTTGAGAAAGTATGTTTGTGTATCCCGGGTAATAGAGTCGGATAACGGTTTACGTGGAACGTGGGTTCTATTCCCGCATTGGAAACATTCTAAGCTGGGTTAAGACAATACCGGCAGATGACCTAATGGTCTAAAAAGAGGTGATCCATGCGTCGAGTGGGTGTGTAAGAAGTCGATCTTGCGCCTTATCTCTCACCAGTAGTGTCGGTGGCTCTGTGTTATGAGAGGAAAGGAAGAGAGGGTACTTTTGTGTATTGGGCATACATTTGGGCACTATAAAAATACCCCTGCGTAAGAGGTCCGGTTTAAATGAAACCGGTGAGGTCATTCAATAATCTCTACAACAGGTAGACACTTTAAATATTTTTATAACACTAAATCCTTCGCTTTAAGGGGGAAAATGCTCCTTCGAGCGGGCGAAAATTTTTATTAGACAAGTTTGAAGGCTTCACCCCGTTTTTAATGTATCTTCCCGGTAGTCAAATAAAAGACGATACCTTCAAGTTATTGCAAAGAATTTTGTCTTAGCTTTATTTTTATATTTAGGTGCTTGTTTGTACACGAGCTTCACAAGAAAAATTGTGATATCGTCAGAGAAGGTACGAATTATGCGAAAGAATGAAAGCGCGCTCGACGCAGTTTTTTTATCACACCACGTCAATCTGGCCCCGTTCTAAGTACCCGAAAAATTTGTGTTACAGGTACCAGATAACTTTAATACTTTTAAAATAAAAGATAAATTTAATACTTTTATACTATACACATATTTAAGATTTTTATTATATTATACACAAATTTAATAAACATCTATGACTCAGGAATATTGAAAATCTTTTTGCGCCGTCGGCGGGATTCAAACCCATGATCCCCGGCGTGAGCTACCAAAGCTCAAGCACTGCGCCACAGAGGTCGTCAAAGTCTTCTGTACTCGTACTATTATTTATTCTGTGGTATAACGTTAATGTAATCTGTGCTAAAACTCAATACTTTTTTCGTTATGTTGGTAAACATGATCAAATAATAATGATCGATAATACGACATCTGTCGACTCCCCTGAATATAAAACGAGACGAACATGTTTTGATCGACAATATTTTCTATTCGGGAAGAGTACCGGATAATTTGACAGTAAACAATATTTTCTCTTGAATTATTAAAAAAGGCGAAGAAGCACTTGCTCTTACCCAATCTAGGCGCCTATTGACCAGTGGCGTAACTACAAGGTGGCAAGCCGGCAAAATGCTACGGGCCCCCAGCCGTAAGGGGCCCCGATCAGCCCCCCTAGACAAGTGACAAGCAATTTAAAAAGAAAAACAATTTTTTAAAATAACCGTTTGACGTGTTTTTGTATTGATTTGACATAGTGGAACGAAATCGAATTTGCCACGGGCCTCGAACGGTATTGTTACGCCACTGCGCCAAATATAACACTTTGCTGTGTCTGTTGCCACTTTACGACATCGCTGTTTGTATAGAAATGACATGGAAATGACAAATTATTTGACACAGGGTTAATGACTGCCTAGATTCATCGCCTAGGTAATAATAGCGTTTAAATAGTTCAAATATTTCATAGTTACTTTATATTTCTTCTAGTTTAGTGATTCTTAAATGTTCCGCCATAACAGTGTCTTATTCCTTTTCACTGGGCTTAAATAATGATTTAATTAATCAGATTCACATAAAATTTTATAATGCATTGCAAAGGAGCGATCTATACATATAATAAAACAGTTAAATTGGCGTGTCTGTACATTTAATATTTTTACAAACTTATCATATCAACAAACAAAGTTGTCTGTCTGTTTGAAGGCGCTAATCTCAGGAACTACTGGACGCATTCGAATATTTTTTGCTTAGTAGCTATTAGGTCTGGGCAACATATAGGATATGCCGTACAACATATTTTTATTCCGGGATAATGTACGGTTTCCGTGTGATATATAATTTTTTGAGCAACGAAGTTGCGGGCACCAAGTAGTATTATAATAATTTCATCTATACAATGTTCATAGAAATACGGTTTACAATTGAAATAAAAAATATTATAGATATACAGAATACAGACATTATAGGAAGTTTCAAACATTTTATTTCGAAAAGCAGGGTAATTTAATGTTAATACAAGAAGCTGTTAAATTCTACAAAGAGGATTTGAATTTGGAAACGGAACGAAACTTTTTTAATTATAGCGACGGAAGGCAACAAAATATACATTTTGAGGTTCCTGCGATATGGATGTATTTTTTCGCAACCACAAAAAAAAAAATCCAATTGGAAATTTTCTAATTTTTCGTATCCATAGTTAATTTAAATACGTCCTCCTCAGGGCGCCCGTACGAAACAAACAACCAACTTTATTTTTGGCATAGACTTAGTTGGAAGGCCGGAGAGTAACAGAAGCTGCTTTTGTTTTCGGTATAACATATTCCTGACGCTATAACTCCAGATTTTTATCCCGGGAAAATGTACGGTTCCCGCGTGACATACAAATTTTCACGCAACGAAGTTGCGGGCACAAACTAGTATAATACCTAACTTATGATACCACCAATTCGTTCACGTTTAAAATTAATTTATTTCTATCTGCAGCAACAAAATAAGCTATATAGCTTGCACAGGCTTCCACTCAGTATTTATAGCTTTTGTTCAGCTTACTTCCTCTCCAGCTTGAGTAATGCCCATGTAATGTAGAACAAAGAACACAATTAACACTTTTGATATACTGTGTTATATTTGTAACAGATATGGCCGTTGTATACTTTTAAAAGCACTTTCTGCTTGTTAAGTTTCACCAACTTCTTAGAAAGATGTCCTTTTTAGGGTTCTGTGCCCTTTTTAGAGTAATACATAACTAAGACTTTGTTGTCTGTCTGTTTTTGACGTATACACACGTATACTAATAATTTAAAGCTGAAGAGTTGGTTTGTTTGTTTGAACGCGCTAATCTCAGGAACTACTGGCGGGAAATGAAAAAATATTTTTGTTTTGGTTAGTCCATTTATCTAGAAAGGCTATAGGCTATATAGACGCTGTTAAGCATTTGTGTGTTATCAAACAAAAACAGTTTATAAGTTATGCAGTATTATTTTGCCAAAATACTCCATTCTTAACTTAAAATCTGATTATCTGTTGGATAACACACAAATGTTTAACAGCGTCCATATAATATCACGCTACGACCAAAAGGAGCAGAGTAATTATCAAAAAGTGCTATAAAAACTGGATAAATTATAAAGTATCTCACGAACATCGCGGGCTACAGTTCGTATTAGTTATTATTACTATAACTTAAACCATCGGTTTATATTCTTATTACGTTTAATCAAATCACCAAGTCCGCACTGCAAAGAAATTTGGCTGGAAATACTTTTAAATATTTTCACCTTAAAAAGGGAACAAGCCATCCACATAAAGAACATTTTAAGAAGTTTTTTTGGCCGTGCAAAATATTAATTAACTAGATGTTGTTCGCGACTACGTCCGCGAAAACAATTTATAAATTATCCCGCTTTAACATTTTTTTTTTATTTTTGCTTGGCTCCTATTGGTCGCAGCGTGATGATACAGAGAAAAAAAAATGGCTTTAACAATTAGTATTTTTTAAATGCATAAAGTACCTATTTGGTATAAAGGACAATAATTTATACTTTCATATGAACACTTATATGTTTTAAATTCCAACTTTTCTTTACATTTTCACGCTTGAATGGGTCAGGGTAGCCTTAGGGGCGCTAGGGAAAGATGACTTAGAAAAAATTTTGAGTACTAGCTTTTGCCCGCGACTACATACGAGTAAAACTATAAATTATCCCATTTTCACAACTTTTTTTATTACTGCTCGGCTACTATTAGTCGTAGCGTGTTGGTGTGTAGCCTATAGCCTTCCTAGATAAATGAAGTAACCAACACAAAAACATCTTTTCAATTCCGGCTAGTAGTATCTACAAACGAACAAACTCTTTAGCGTTATTAGTATACATAATATATAAATATGTTATTTTATAAAGGTTGTTGTAACCTTCACAGAATAATGCTCAGCTGGGCTGCTTGTTCGTTATGTTATGAGTAGGATTAAAAAGCTTAGGACGTTTATGAAGGATAAACCCTAAATGTGAACACGAAATTCTTATGAGATTAAGAAAATTTACATTTTTAAGTATTTTGAATAAAAGTACGATTATATATAATACTGTGGAATTCTGTGGAATAAACGCATTCTGAATAGAAATATTGTAATGTATGGTATACCGTGCACCATGGGTGGTCCTTAAAGTATACTCGTATGTCAGTGGTTGGACATCAGCTCATTCTATCAGTATGTTGAGAAAAGGCGCCAAACAAAATGTATGGAAACGACATTAGGCGTAACGAACGCTTATGTCATTTTCATACATTTTGTTTGACGATTCTACGAAGAAGCGAAAACGTTCACATCTTGACTAAACCCACCAGATCGTCAATCAAAATACGTTTTCCGTCAGTATTCTACCAGTTTCGGATAGTCCGGTTAATGGAACGAACGGAGTACCAAATGCGAGTTTTTTTTTTCATTCGACGCGTGAACGCGTTTCGCGTTTGTACAGTATCACGCCAAGATTTTATATGAGATTTGTACAGCGCCACGCTCACATGTACGAAACCCATTTAAAATCTTAGTAAACGCCAGACGCGTTCACGGTCGAATGTGTAAAAAGATCTCGCACTCGGCACTCTGATGCCAAACTGATCGTGTGATCGTGGTAATGGTCTCTGTAGGCCTGTGGCAGCGTGCTAAGAAGGCAGCGAATTTCGTAGGTACGTGGGGCGCCGAAAATAAAATAAAAAACTGTGGAAGGGCTTCGTTACCAGACCAAGGACCGGCGACCTTCTCATTACGTGTGTGAGTCACTTGGCGGCCGGCCAGGCATACCGCGTCTAGACTACTCATAATAAGCCACCGGTTTTACGTAATTACTGCACGGTTTTAGAGCGACGGTAGCCTAGTGAGTACCTTTGGTTCGCACTCGAGAGGAGCAGGTTCGAACCCCGGTGGAGGCGTGTACCAATGAGACATTTTCCGATCTCAAGTACATAATACGGATGTTCATTGCCGTGGGAGAGCCATGCTTCGGCATGAATGGGCTGGCTCGATCGGCCATATCCGGCAGATACCACGGCCCCACAGAAAACTGGCGCGAAACAGCGTTGTACTGTGTTTCGTCCAATGAGTGATAACTTCCCTAATCCCCAACCCCTATTCTAATTGAGAAGCATTACCTCATTAAAAAAGACCGGCAACGCACTTGCGAATCTTCGAATGTCACGAGTGTTCATGGGCGACGGCAGTTGCTTTCCATCAGGTAACCCGTCTGCTCGCTTGCCCTCTAGATATCTTTGAAAAAACGGTAACTGTGGGAGAGGGGCGTCTCATCGTAACTTTTTCTTCCCCTCATTTTGTATAACATCTGTACTAACAGACATTTGCAGCAAATGAAATAATTGAAAGTAAAATCTTAATTTTGATGACTTATTCAAAGATTCATGGGTTTGAAGACAAAAAAAATTGACAGTTTCAGTTCTAAGTATGGGCCTGTTTGAAATTTATTATCACTATTACTAACATGTAATCTTAATGCGGTTCACAGAATATATCAAGTTTTAATATTATAACATAACGATTTGCAGACAGACATGACAAATGTGATCTAGATCTGTTAACTATAAAAAATTAAATGGAAATCATATTATATAAATATCTAGCTGTTACCCGCGACTCCGTCTGTGTGGTAACAAAGGTGAGAATGTAATTTTCTATGACAAAATTACATGTTTATCACACCTAGTGACCTCTTAATAGTAGGGGAGCCCAAGAGGGGAATTTTAGATTTACTCGAGCGCGCCAGATTAAGCTAATGTAGGTTTTCTACATGTCTCCGGTTATCGTGATATAAAAATATGATTTCTTACGTTGTTCGGTACTTAAAAAGTTATTTTTAAGTACCGAAATGTCATCGTCGATTAAGATACGGGGTGTTAAAAAAACACCAAAGAACACTTTCATACACAGCACTGATGATTAAAATGTAAGGTAAGCCTGTAATAACTTAGAACAACAAAGTCT
>JAOTAV010028022.1:0-20886 GCA_026546445.1 Cyclargus thomasi
AGAAATTTCTTAAGAAATAAGCAGTCCTTTGTATCGTTTCTCCATGTAAATTGTAATGTTTTAATGTTACTTGTGCAGAATAAATTGTTAAATAAAATGAAATAAGTAATCTATAGACCCAACAAGGATTTTGATTTAAGACGTTACTACTCTTCCTCGAATTTTGCGATGAGGTGGAGTGGAGGCACCTGCACTCGAGGTGACGCTGTAATGGGGCGGTCAACGCAGACCCGTGATTCTGTCATGTCGCTATTTTTATTAACGTAATAGGAAGACGGGTTACCTGATAGAAAGCAACTGCCATCACCAATGGACACTTATAACATCAGGAGTTTTGCAAGTACGTTGCTGGCCTTAAATAAAGGAAAAGAATACGGGAATAGGGATAGAGAATATTAAGGTATAGAGATTAAGCCTGACTCTTTCACGGCAAAGGTTTTTAAAGAATGGATCGGCCATTTTAAAAAGGAGACGATTTTGCCGTTCCCGCGCGGCTGCCACCGCCCTATTATAGGCGAAATATCGAATTTCCTGCCTGAGGCCTAATCTGATGGCACGATTGTCCCAACTTGAAAGATATCATTTTGACATTTAAAAATTTTTTAACAGAAATGTTCGAGATAAGCCCGTACGCGGAGTTCGCGCTCGGGTTCCGAACTTTCGACCACGCAGAGAACCAAGACCTTCCGAGCAGACTGCCCAGTCGACCCAGATTTGACACAGGTATACGATATAAATAAATAAACTGTTTATTACGCGAGTACAAAAAAGTTTACAATTATAACCACAAGAAAAAAAGCTATAGGTCCATTGTTGTGGCGAAAATCTTCGCGAGTAAAAGTGACCCTTTGCCTTTTTCCGAGACTGTTGAGTATTTCTGTAACTGAGCAAAACTGATTTAGAGGTTCGGGGGTTGAGTAACATATTGACAGATATTTTAACATATGGAAGAATGGATATTGTAATATAAGTACATCTACTAAGGCAGTAAAAACATTATGCCTCAATACAGAAAATGAACCAGCGACAAATAACTTGGAGGTTAATAGGTAACCTCGTAGCAAGATAAAAGAAGCGACGCTTGAAAACTATGTTTAAAATAAATCACGTTTGTCGCAGATTATTATTTTTTTACTAAAGCTGGGAAGAAACTGATCGGACGCGACTGACAGCCCAAACAAAAACGTCCGCGACTTACGTCTTATAGTTTTCACACTTTATTGTATAATGGGGGAAATTAAAACAGAGCCAGTTGACAGACCTACTCGTATGTCAAATGGTCGGAATATGTCAATTACATGCCGGTGGCGAACAGTAGGCTGGGTTTGATATAACCGGTCCGACTTATTTAGACCCTCAATCTGGATCACTCTCGACTTCCCTGATTGTACAATTATCATCTAGATCGCGCGTTCGTACGTCGCGTCCGATTAGTTTGTTTTCTGCTTCAGCCGCTTGTTTTCATATGTTTGAAAAATATTCCATAAAAATATAACAGTCAATTAATAAAAAAAATGTACAATAACAAACCTTTGTACTCGATACGCTCAAAAATTTCCAATTTCAAAAATACACAATAACCATTGTTAAAACAAAGCTTAGAACCTTGATGATGTGTCAATTAAAAACTGCAATTTTTGGCCCCAATAATTCGGGCAACAAAATGCTATCAGTGGCGGATTTATGGCCCACTTGCCCGATTTCCAATTTTCGAGATTGCGTTCAAATGCAATTGAACAATGAATGCGAACCAAGCAATTTTCGAATATATTGTTACGTAACTCACAAGGATACGATACACTGGATGTGGTTTTGTATTTTTTTTTACTTACCAGGCAATATATAATGAGGGATATTGAAGGAGAGCTAATTTCGTCGGAATATGTTAATTCCATGTACGTCGTGATCTGTCTGCTGGGTTTGCGATAAAAATACTTAGATTTTGCGATAAAATACTTAGATCCGCAATCTAGCTCTGTTTCAGTTTCCCTGATTTTACATCACGTCGTTTAATCCCATGCTAAGTTCAACTAGTGTTATTGCTAATTTACGCTGAGTCTTTCTGAAGCGTCGTGTTTCTCGAGTACTAATGGCCAGTAAGGCAACAAAATAACAGTTTTATTAGAAAACAAAAATTACTACACTAAAATTACGTGATATAAAAACAAACATACTATGTTATAACTTCTTAAGGAGTGAGCATACTGTGACGGGGCGTTCGCGTCTTTGTACGAAAAAATGGATTCGCACTGGTACCCCCCGTCGACAGCTTGCACAAATCTTAGCGGGACTTTTCAAACAAAAGTAAAACCAGCCAAAAATATTTGCCGCATCCAGCAAAACCGACTCCATAATGCGCTCAGCATTGACAAAAGGGATAACATTTCCTTTGAAATATGAACAGTCTCCCGGTAAAATTTATCACTAGCGCTCAATATGGCCGAAATGGAGCTGTCCAGGGAACTAGCCGGGTTACTAACATATTGGGTATGTATATTGAACCTTCGGATGTGGATCGAGCTATATTAGCGCTTTATATCGGGGCTTTAGGTTCGTTAGTGCGTTTATGTATTGTGTGAATTTGCTGATTATAAACATATTAATAATTATATCAATATAATAAATTTATATTAATTTTATACCAAACGCTACGTTGGGTGAATTCGATGATCATTTTGTTTAAAATAATGATAAATATTTTCAACGTCATGATAATTTACCAAGACCAAAAGTACAGTAGTTATTTTGCATCTTTCAACTAAGTCCATGCCAAAAATTAAGTCTATAAGTTGCTCAAAGTAATTTTGGAATTTATTATAATATTAACTGACGAACCCGACATACGTTGTCCTGTCGGTTTTGGTTTTCGAATCTAAACCACTCAAGTTCCCTTGAAGACACAAACAAAAATTTCATAAAAATGGGTCCACTCGGGAGGTGTTTTGTGACTAACACATGCACATAAGAACTATAATATGTATTAAGATAATATACAAGGTATAACAAAAGTAAGTGATAAAACTTTAGGGATCGAATGTGTTCCTGATATAGAGCTCACTTTAAAATTAGCAGCGTTAAAAGCGAAAAAAATGTCAAACCCATGTCCCTGGGGCGCTTGGCCATACAAATCACGAAAAAAATTTTTCGCTTTCAACGCTGCTATTTTCGCAGTGAGCTCTATATCAGGAACCCATTTTTATTACATACCCCCTCTATACCAGGAAGTTTATCACTTAATTTTGTTACACCCTGTAGATGAAACTCATAATGCCAGCCTGGTATGAACATTGCGAGATATCAACAGACGTGACGTCACAGCTACCCAACACAATGCCATCACCAAAAAGGTGCTAAGTTATATTAATAGTCTCTCTATTTTTGGGTCGCACTTTTAATATATCCCTCCCCCCTCCTGCTGTTCCCCCCATCAATCTCGATCTACTTTAATAAAATTAATGACTTTGTTCTCGCATTTAGTTGAGCTTTTCGCCGAGTTTTCGCGCCTTATCTGCTCCAGAAAGTACATTGATTGATCGCTGTACTGTTAGAAAGTTTTGCCTCGTAACTTCGGTATTAAAATCTAGTTAAGGTATTTCGAAATATTATTAAATCAGAGCCTAATTTATACTTTAGTATATTTTTATCGAGTAAATGAATGTTTGATATTTTTTTTATATTTCTTGTTTTAATTGATGAAACATTTCTGTACAGAAACGAGTTTCCAGACGCGATCAGAGTCTGACGACAGCGATAGTACGTCGAAGGCGACCGTCGCAGCTGTACCGAGAAGTAAGTATAAAGGTGACATTCTAATCCCTGCGACACGCGACTGCGACGGACAAGATAGAAAACTCGCTATTTCTATACTATTTGGACACTAAGCAATAATGTGATAACACACAAAAATTGCTTTTGGAATTTTTAAATTCTGATCCCACTGCTGGCCAAAAAATGTCTCGCGTTCCAACGCAACTGTTGGCCAGCCTGACTGGTATGCTACCGGCTCATCTCGCCATCTTTTCCCTCGCCGGCCACGATTGCGTTTTCCGTCCTCCGGAATCCACTCGGTCGATATCTTTGCCCAGCGGTCGGAATGCATACGGCCAACGTGACCAACCTAGTCCCACTTTAATTTGGCCGTCTTTGCCTCTACGTCCTAGATCCCTGTTTGTGAGCGAAGTACCGTGTTTCTTATTTTATCCCGAAGCCTTACTCCTTGCACACTTCGCTCTGTTGCTCTTTGACAGACGCCAAGTTGGGACTTTTGTAAATCGGTCCAAAATAATTTACATTGTATAGTCAACGGGAATAGCAAGTGGATTATGTACCGGTTACGATGGGGCTGACATATTCATTGGTGAAAAAAGCCCCTTAAAATAATAAAAAAAAAATCGGTCAATGACCAGGTTTGCGCATCGTAGGTAAGTATGAGCAAAATGCACATATCGATGAGTCTACGCTTCAGGGCGATCGGTAAATCTCTCTTCATTAGCGTTCTCATGGACCAGTAGCTCTTCCAGGCGTTTTCGATTCGACGATCGACTTCCTTTCCTTGTCTGTTATGGAAAGGAAACTAACTGGCCCGGTAGATGAACTCGTCGATATAGTTTAGTTCTTGCCCGTCTATCTCGACCCCACGTCTCGTGCTACTGGTCATTACTTGTGTTTTGGACCTGTTAATTGTAAGTCCCACCTCAAGGCTTTCAGTGCTAAGATCCTGGAGCATAGTTTGAAGATCTGCGGATGTAGGCGCAAAAAGGACAACGTCGTCGGCAAAGCGGAGATTAGTTAGTCTTTTCTTATTAATTACAATGCCTTTCTTCGACCAAAGGCCAGACAATAATTTAGGAATTTAAAAACAAGCTAACTTCATTTAAATTTTTGGCGGTTGCGTACTATACAGATTGGAATGCTACCTCTAGAAATGTAAAAAATCAAATTATTCTATTATCGAAAATATATGATATTTTTTTATCATATCAGAATTTGGCCTTTTCTTAAAGCTTCAAAAGTAATATCGAGTAAAAATCTCTATCGAAATGAATCGAACCGTCAAAATGGTGAATTACAAATCGTGCCGAACAAAATGCCAGAACAAATATTGCCAAGTAAGCGATTCAAATTCTGTATCGCCGATCAAATTTACGATTTCATTGCTTTGACCCAGCTGGATACCTGCCAATAGGTTGATGGCTCTAAAGTTGGCGTGGTTAATATAACATGTGTAAACTATGATTATCGTGAAGTTAACGCTAAAAAAGATGTTATAAATTTTACGATCTTTGGTATAAAACGATTTTATCGAGTTTATGTTATATGAGATTCTTTCTTTTCAAAAATTAACAATTTCTTCGTGTTGTCTTTCTCTGTTGATTGTTTCATTATTCGTTTCGTGTGTGCATTTTGATCATTACACACATTTTCAGATTTTCAAAATAAGTGTAACTTAGAACTCCCCACCCCTTGTCAGACTTCGTCGACCCACTCCTTTCAATGTTATGTACTTTATGAATGATCCTTTATTGATATCTTTAACGCAGCCTTACACATAAAGAACTTGGATCTCAAAGATATTCACAAAATGCTTACACAGTATCGTAAATCTTGTATCGCAGAATTCGATTACTATAAATTGTACGCAATCCGTCATAGCAATATGCAATATTACGACCGATAAATCTTCAATACAAGTGCCTGATTCTGCTTCTCTATTACGTGCGATTTCTTTTGGATTCAGAACGGGTAAGTAGTCAAATGAAAATTGGATACCATTCTACGTTACTCGATGCTGAAAAGCACTATTATGAGCTACTGGGTAAATTTTGTTATTTCCCGGTTATTTTCTGATATAGAAATTACCATGGGAGAGCCTTATTCGACACGAATGGGTCGGCTCGACCGGGTCATATCACGGCCTCACAGAAAACTGTGTTCAGTGAATGAGTTTACCGGTGGCCCAACTTCCCTAATCAACCTATTCCCTATTCCCTCATAAAGGCCGGCAACGCACTTGCGACTCTTCGAATGTTACGAGGCTCCATGGTTGTCGGCAGTTGCTTTCCATTAGGTAACTCGTCTGCTCGTTTGCCTCCTATATCCATAATCGATTTCTTAATGATATTTTATAAAAAATAGATTATTCAATATGGTAAGAAAGGGCTGTTTTTGTAATGAAAATGTTAATATTCCGTGACTGATGCTCAAATATTGTGCAATAATAACAGATTTTTGGTATCGGCTGGATACCCAGCAGGTAAACAGTATATACACACAATTAAGGTCTAATTATATTAATGTTTCATGTTTAAAAGCGACGGGATGATTAAAATTTCAGTATAGTTATTTGTATTTTGTTATAGCCAAAGAAAAAATAGTTTCTTTGTTATAACGCATAACGTTGCACTAGATTAATGCGGTGAATAAAAATATCACCGTCACCGAAACCGCTTTGGGTGGAATATATTTAAATATGTATAAATATTTTATGCGCTGCCAAGCACTCATCGAGATGCAATAAAATTTGGTCGATTTACGTCTGACGCCCACAAAATATATGGCAATAATAAAATTTTGCTGCGCTAGCAAAGCACGAGGTCGAAGTCAGCGAAGAGGTTTATGGCGAGACTTTATGAATTAGAGACCGGCATTAAAGCTACTGCGAACGTTCAATTCGTGTTTATTGTGCTGTAGTCATTGAAAACGTAAAATGGTTAACAATATGAAAAATTGTACTTAAACTATCGAATAATTGAAAATATAATCATACCTGATTAATGGTATTCGGTATACGGGACCTACGTCTTAATCTTACGATGAAAAAAGATCCAAAAATATATTATACATCCTTGCAGTCTTTCTGCTATTGTTTGTCTTGTATATTGACTGTGTTCTCGATAAATCACAGGTGTGTCGTTGTTAGTAAACCTTATTACAGTGACTTGATAAGCTCGTGTTCATAAAAATAACACAACTAACAATATTTACCCGTTACGTTAGTCTGAAACAGTTGGTAAATCTTTCCAGCGAGACTAGGTTGGGAAAACGAAACATTTTTACAGTTTATTTTAAGTTTGAAATGTAAAAAAAGATTGCTAAAAGTTCGGTTTCTTTGCCTCACACATACAATCTGATAGCTGCCGTGTTTTTAGAGGTTTTACAGCTGGGATTTCGATTTGGAATTTAAAATATGTATATTCAATGTATGTCTGGATGCATTAGTCGGATAATGAAGAAGATAAGTTACAAGAGTTGTCCAAATGATAAGAGAAAATTGTCTGCTTCAAAATCAAAATCTAATCTAAACGCGGACGGAGTCGCGGGCAACAGCTACTTTAAATTGAACGATTGATGAAAATTTAACTTAAATAAAGTGTCCTTTTTCACAGAAAAATCAAAAGATCATAAACGTAATCGTAAAGTATCATTAAATTTTATTGTTTTATTTTACATTATAGGCACCTGGACAATTTTGCTTCTGAACGCCCTAAGGTTGACTGGTAGAGAATGCTATTAGGCATTAAGTCCGCCTTTGTACCAGTATTGTGCATAAGTATAAATAAATAAATCTAATTGTAGTGCAATTTTGACCGAAACAAAAGACTGCGCCGGCATAATGTTGCTTGTAAAAATAAATGCTAGGTTCAACTTAAAGTGGCCAGACTATACTTTTTTAAATAAATAGCAATCGCGTAGCCATTTTACACGTCATGTAGAAAACATAAACTTCCCTTAAAAATACCTTTAAACATAACATGAAAGCAAAAAATCCGCTTTAGTAATTTTGTTGTTTTTGTTGTTTAAGCGTTGTACGTGACTGTAGTACGGTTGAATTTATTCCGCGATGACTGCGCTTGCAAACAGTCTGCAGTGACATAGATTATCTAAGAACAGATGAACTGCAATACAGTAACCTCGGGATGGGAGAGCGTCCGTAGCCTAGTGGGTAAGACCTTTGGTTCGCACTCGAGAGGGTGTAGGTTTGAACCCCGGCCCGGTGGAGGCGTGTACTGATGAGACCCAAGTGCACATAAAAAGGAGGCTCATTGCCGTGGAAGAGCCATGCTTCGGTACGAATGGTCTGGTACGACCGAAGTGATAAGTGACTCACAGAAAACTGGCGTGAAACGGCATTGTGCTGTTTCGTTCAGTGAGTAAGTAAACTGGTGACCCAACTTTCCTAATCCCCAATCGCTATTCCCTCATAAAAGGCCGGCAACGCACTTTCAACTCTTCGGATATTATGATTATCCATGGGCGACGGCAGTAGCTTTCCATCAGGAAACCCGTCTGCTCGCTTACCCCCTAAATACCATAAAAATGCTTAGATGACACGAATAATAAAAACTAAGGAAGAGCTATAGTATATAATACAATTTTAATTTCATTTTGAAATATTTGTGTGACTATTAGCGGTATCAGGCGGATGACAGTTCAAAAAGAATAAATTTTCATAGTTTTTTTTAATTCGTAGTTGAGAAACTTAAGCCGTTTGTACACCACGCGCCGTCACTATCAACGAGATTATTTCGGCCCCATAATATGCCATCTCTTTAAGTTTCATTTAGCTATATGCCACCACATAGCAGCGGTGACAAGGGCGCTAAACAATCGTCGGTAGAAAATGAAACCTACATCATTACCATAATACAAGAACTTTATCCATTCGTAATCTTGTTGAAAGTGACGGTTTTAAATTATAAGATACTTTGAGTCTTTGACATAGTTGATCGTGTACAAGAAAGTATGTCTCCATTTTATTTTATTTCAAAGTGAAGTGAAGATAACCCTTACCTCTTAACACATTGTGCACGATGAGCAAGTAGGGCAATGAAATTGGAATCTCACTATGCAGCTGTTACTCTGTAATGTCATTCTTACTCTGTGGCTTAAACGTGAACGCAGCATTTTACAGAAATTCTCCCTACCGTTGGAATTTGTAAGCAGTATGGATTTGATTGTGTTTTTTTTAACACGCAAATGTTATAAAAATTAAGAGAATATGAATAATATGCAAAATTCTAAGCTTATTACTATCGTGTACCTAGTCTTTGTTTTTAAGGTATCTATGCAAAATTTAACAACATCAGTCTAGTCAGCAGTCTGTGTTACACCGCAATAAGATACGCCATAGTTGAGCTGCACCGTAGATGAGCTACGTCGTAGACAAGCCACGCCGTAGATATGCTATGCCGCAATTGCGCTGCCGTTACGAGCTAAACCGTAGATGAGCTTCGCCTTAGATACGCTACGCCGTAGTTGAGCTACGACGCGCCGTGATGAACTACAACGTAGTTGAGCTACGCCGTAGTTATTCTACGCCCATAATTTGGAATTATTATATAGTAATCCGCAACCTAAAAAAAGTTACTATAAAGTAATTGCAATACATTGTAATCTCAATTGAATTCATTACTTTGTATTAATAGTGATATATATTCCAAAATGTGGAAGTAAATGTATATTTTATAGTAAGGAAACAATTTAATAAGTAGTTTGATTACTTTAAATAATGTTTTATTATTAAAAACATGACTAAGCAAAAAATTTACTCGCAGTATCAGATGTTAAAAAACTTAAGCAATTTTTTCAAATTATTCACCTTACGTAGAATATAAACCGTTAATATTAACAATGCTTTTAATTATTAAAAATGCAAAACTTTTATTATTATTATATAAAATACAAAATTATGATTTTAACAACCTACAAGGAAAAACTGTAAGTAGCTTATGATTCTGTGTGAACATCTGCAACTAGCTGTCCCGAGGCCTACTTCGTTGGGCGTTTAGTTGCAATATTTCCCTTTTTAGCAGCTCATAAAAGCGTTGAATCACTAAACTCTGTTCCAGCATTAAAATACTTGGCGTATGGCTTACTTGCATATTCTTGAATCCTGTTTGTTTGTTGCAGTAACCCATAATTTGCGGATTTCGGGTTCATTAGGAAACCTGAAATATTATTTTAGTTTCATAATAAGTTGAAATAACCATGAAATAACCTTATATCAATGAATTTCCGCATTTGATGGGTAATTATTGTAGGCAATGTCTGGCAACACTAGCATTTTACGCTTCAAAGAAAATATTAATAAATACAACTAATTCGATGTTAACATTATAAAAATATATGTTATTTAAGCATAATATGAATAATTTACGAAAATAAATCTAGAATAACTGTGATGCAAAACATATCAAAATTTTCTCTAACTTAAGTATGAAAGAAATACATATAATAGTTTATTCTTCCATTTTAAATAGTTCTATGAGCGCTTGGATAAATGTCAATCATTATTTACAGATTCTGACAAAAAAAATTGACAGCTCCGGAACTAAAGAACTTTTAGGGGAAATTAACGCATTATTAAAGTATTCGTCAATTATTCATTATTTTTAAGATGTATTCTGCTATTCGGGGCGCAGACAAATTCAACAAATCAAAACCATAAAAATTGGTCCAGCAGATCTCGAGTTATAAGTGTTGTAACAAACCCGACTTTGTTTTATATATTTATAGCTGGTGATAAGTTACAAATAAGGTCTTAAACTCTACATTACTTATTTATAATTAAAAAACATCACAAACGACGACATAGCTGGTGAACACTGAGAGTAATCGTATATCAATGACAAAAACTAAAGTAAGCAATTTATTTAATAATAATTTATTTATTTACCATATAACAAAAATATGATATTAGTTTACAAGTATGATGAATTACAATACTGGATATTATACAAATTCGAACATACACTTATATATTATAGCCCAAGGATACATATTTAAACTAGGCGACACCAATCTAGGCAGAACTCAGTCACTAGGCATAGCATGTATCTTGGTGGTCTGATTTGTGTTTTACAAAGGAATTTAGTATGTGGCTTAGGCGCGTGTCCGTGCCAAAGAACAACTATCTTGCGTGTATATTAGTCATAGCATATTATGTGCAGAGTATAGTTATTACCTGTGCGACTTAACTAGGCACGTGATCTTGACAAAGCCATTTTGGAAAAATGTTAAAAAAATATAACATAATTTCCAAAAAAAAGAGTTTTAGATAAATCCAATTTTGTATAAGTAGTATACACCTTTTAATAGCTTGCACAGCTTTCCGCTAGCAGGATACATGGAAAATTGCTACAGTGTCATCTACGTAACTAATTACATTAGAATCAGGGATATGTAACTGGAGAATGTCGTTTACTGTACCTTACTTACAAATAAAAAAAAAACATTACAAAAATATTCATCATAGTAAAGCAAACTGCAGCAACACGACAATGTAGCTGGTGATCACTGAGAGTACACTGAGAGTAAGCCGCATGTCGACGACTCGTACCGTTGTTAAGACGAATTATGCTTTTGAACAATTTTCTTGAGCACTCTGAAAAATATAGCATAGCTTATATTATCATAGAATTATATTCTTAATATTCTAGTTCTAAATTGACTAATTTTTTAAGCAACTGCATACGTTCTTTATTTTTCGTTAGTATATTATATCATGTGTCACAAACTGGCTCAATAAGTTGCACATATTTGCCCTAAAAAAGGGCAATTTTTGATTTTTTTATTGGAATGCATTTGCTCAAGATTGGCGGTATGGTTCACTAAACCTCTGTCAAAAAAATTGTTATTTCCATACAAAACGCAATTGAAAAAAAGTGTTGTGTTGTCACTTTGTTGTTGACAAACGCGGTTTGTATAGAAATTTGACAGAGGGTTAGTGAACCATATCGCCAATCTTTAGCAAAAAGAGAATAGTCAAACAAGAAACTATTTTAATATTAGTTGAACTATTATTTATAAAAACGTTTACTAATGTTTACTTAATGGTTTCAACATATTTTGAACATTTAGAAGTGTTCAAAATATGTTGAAATCATCAGACCGCATGTATATCTAGATGTAATTAATAATTATTATTTTCGATTATCAATCGTATACCTCGATTATTATCATAGCAATGGTTCAATTTCATTAAACATGCAACGTCAATGTCTCTTAAAAGTGTATAGAACTTTTGATATTCCTTGAAACTCATAACCATAACGTAAATATTTTCCAACATCCAAACCGACAATATATGTTTATAGTCGAAATAAAAAATCTGAAATCAGAAGTTAATTAAGATTACAAAATCTAACCGAGCTACATCGAGGTACGTCACTGTTTATAACGTGTATTTTATTTTTATAAAAATTACAATGGAAAGAAAATAGATCTTATAAAATTTGTTAGTTTTTTCTCTGAGTCTTGAATTGCTTACTTTAACGTTTTTCACGTCAATGTGACTTGCTTCCCCATTGTGGTTGGTATAATTTTGAAGAGTATAATTCAAGAATATCAATTTATTTATAACGATGCCACAAATATATAATACTACCTATAAGGAAGAAATATTTTAGTTTCAATTAAAACTATATATTATGTCACAGTATATAACATGTTAAAAGCTGCTATGTCACAAATATTTACTCACATACGGCTGAGTTATTTTGTTATTGATTTTATAAACCTTTAATATATACTTGTACGCTATTAACTTATTTCTGCATGGAGCTGGATCATCATAGTTTTGTTTTACGGCATTAATTAGACGTGATATTCCATAATTTAAAACTTTCATTATTACATAAGAATAAACCAGACCCATTTCCAAAATAAAATATTGTAACATAATGAAGTTGTATGCAATAAGATTTAAATAAAATGTTTCACTAGATAAAATCATATTTAAATCGATTACGTAGTAAATAATATGTATAATTACACGCAACCATGTTGATATTACAATAGGCGTCCAAGTTTTATATTCGATTTTTAGAATATTCAAAACTTTTTGCAAAGTTATAACTAATTTGACTTTTTTGTACGTTACGTTCGATTGATACGATAGCATAGATGAAACCATGTAAAAGTTACATCCGAAGAGGAGATATATTTTATGATAAGAGGATATTTCTGATAAAAAGATGAAAAAACTGGTAATAATTGATATGATAATATACGAAAGTGAAACAAAAGCTATTAAAATCGATAAAAGAACTCCAAGAGGTCTAAATTGTCTGAATGTCATTTTATACTTTGGTAAAAGACAAATGCAATCCAAAATGTGTAAAGGTAAAAATAAACAAAGAAGTTCTTTTTTAATACGACCGTTAGTAGAATCAGATGCTAACTGCATTGTATTAAGGGAAGAGAAAAAATACTGATAGAGGTTTTTTAAATACCGAATAAAACGTCCTATCCTAATAAAAACTACTTCAAACTGTGGTGTTGAAAGTTTCATTGCAATCACACAATATTGCATGTTATTGATTATGTTTTATACAAGTAAATATAGAAGCCAATCACAAGAGTACGACTACAAAGTAAAGTGGTTGTAGGTTTTAAATTATGTTTTGTATAGCTATGCCCGTGACTTTCGAGCGCGTATATTTTGCCAGGCAGGTCGGTTTAACTACCAAAAGGGGGCTTCGCATTCAACAGTCATGCGACCAATTACAGGTTAATCCTGCGTAAAATAATAGACTATATAAATGTGATCTCTAGACATGACTTTATTTGTAAACCAATTTTACGAAAAAGACAGTAAAATATTTTGTGAAGAATATCACATTTTATTAACCGTAAACTGAATACAAATTTGTCAATCCATTTCCGAGATAAGCGTTGTTAAACATACATTTTATGAAGATATAAATAAAATTTGGCATATTTTTCATTTCGATTTCTTTCACCTATCGTTTTTCAACTTTTTTGATGAATAAATAATAGTCAAATATTATTTTTATAAAATTAACATCAAATGCCTGATATAAACTTTAAAGTTGGTATTTATATTGTTAGGTAAGAAAATTATAATCTTATTGCATTGTAATTAATTACTAGTTAATTTCAGGTTTATTTGATTATATTTATGGAAAGCAACTGCCGTCGCCTATGGACACTCGTGACATCCGAAGGGTCGCAAGTACGTTGCGACCATATATAAGGGAATAGGAAATTCGAATAGGGAAAAGGGGATTAAGGAAGTTGGGCCACGGGTAAACTCACTGGACAAAACACGCACAACGCCGTTTCATGCCAGTTTTCTGTGATACCCATTCAAATTGGTAACATAAGAATCATATAAACAGCTGTTACAAATAATTTATAATTGTTAATCAGATTACTTGTTGCTTAACTCTCGTTACGCTGTAATTGTTTAGTCTACGCACACTCACGTAGATGTGTTACGCTGTAGTTAGGCGGTCGTAGCTCAGCGTCGTAATAATAAAAGCCTTAGAAGTGCTGCGGTTCTGTAGCAATTAGTATTTTTTTAAATTGGAGGGCAAGCAAGCAGATGGGTCACCCGATAGAAAGCAATTTCTGTCGTTCATGGGCATTTTTCGGATTTGGAATATTTAAAGGAAATAAAATGTCTTATAACTAAGATTGCTAATACGGTTTCTAAGTCAATTGACTAACACATCCAAAGAAAAAAAAATAGTAGTTTTAGTAGAATGTGACTTTCAGTTTGTAATTTTTATTACAAATTTTTGTAGCGAAAGCCTCCGAGCGTTTGGGACATTTTGAATAAAACAAAGTGAAATATTGTGTAAAACCTGTTATTTTGTTACAGGGCAGTGCCGCACACCGCATCACAGATAGAACGTTGCAGGTATTCCTAAATATACCATTTAAAAGACCTACAAAATGTGGTTATCACCACACTACCGGAAAAAAACGAAACTTTACGCAATATTCCTTAATCTCATGGTTTAAGCCAACTGTCAGATTGTCTTAAACCAGTGCCATGGAGTCGGTGCAAAACCTATTGATGATATGATTTATATTTTACAAATATGTCGTGATCTTAAAATCCATAGTGAATATCCACTTCTTATCACAGTGGGTGTTCTTTTTAATTTTGGAAGTCTATCGCAAACTTGGTTTTCAAAAGGGTTCTGCCATCGGAATAGTTTGAGAACCAGCCTAGATTGAAGGGTTTCCCGTAATTATGTAAATAATTAATGTTCTTTGAATACGTAACGTACTTTTATTTAAAATTTTTGAAAGAATTTTGCATTCTTGCAAAGAATAAATATATATAATTTTTTTTACTAAATATTTAATTTTTACAAGTTTTAAAAACTTTAGTGCCAAATAAAGTATTTGAATTTTAAATTGCTTTGTAAAGTAAAATACGTCAAAATAATTATTATTGTCAAGGACATATTTTGTAATGAATTCATTATTACACTTAAGAATTATTAAATAGTAAAAAATATAATTTTCTGTAAGTTTAAATGTG
This sequence comes from Cyclargus thomasi, assembly GCA_026546445.1. NCBI lineage: Eukaryota > Metazoa > Arthropoda > Insecta > Lepidoptera > Lycaenidae > Cyclargus > Cyclargus thomasi. The sequence continues at coordinate 15,299 of JAOTAV010028022.1, forward strand.
TCATATCAATAAAAAATGTAGAATGAACGAAAGAACACGATTTACTTTTTATATAGCATATTTTTGAGATTATAGGCTCAGTTGCACAAACAAAAGAAAAGGTCATTGACATCTGGGACTTTCTTGTTCTGTTATAATACGACAAAGCATTTTCACAATAGATAGAAATAACCAGTGACTCGACTTAGAAGGGTTTTCCATATGTTATATCGGCCCGACTGTGCGTTGCTGTACGATTCGAAGTACTGTACAGCCTTTTCCAAGCTGTACCTTGTCGATTTGTCAGTTTGTTCGAAGTGAGCTAACTAGTTCGTTATATTTTTTATGGTATTGTAGAGCTTTCACTCAAAAAGAAATGTTAAATTAAGTTAAAGTTCTTTTGACTTTGACTAAAAAGTTTGCTCAGCTTGATCGTAACAATTAATCACTTGTAAACGGTCTGTGACAATGGCAGTTCACGGCGTTTAGCAACTGAGCCTTAAGCGCCCCGGAGTCGATTAGACGGTTTGATTCAAACACGTAGATTTTGGTTTGACTCAAACCAATTTTATCGTTTACGAAGGTGGTTTGACGGCTTGTCATACCAAATACGTGTTTGAAGCTAGTTTGATGTAATTACATATCTTTGTTGTGTGTTGTGCTGTGTTTCGTTCAGTGAGTGAGTTTACCGGTAGTCCAACTTCCTAATCCATTATCCCTATTCCCATTCGCTATTCCCTCATAAACAATGTACTTGCGACTCTTCGGATGTCATGAGTGTCCATAAGCGACGGCAGTTGCTTTCCATCCAAATCATCCAAAAAAACATTTTTTCTTTAATTATATTTTGGGGGCAAGCATTGCATGAAACACGTCAAGCTTGAGTCAAACCGTTCGATCGTCTCCGAGGTGCTGTACTTAGTCTAGAAATGTTTTTATCAATCTTTGTTATTCGATATATCAAGATGATAATCATGTCACCGGTAAATTATAAGATCAGTTACTTTATAAATTTACTAGGAGATTTGTAAACTTATAAATTTATCTCTTTTGTAATTCTACGAAAGTTTATATTATGCTTCATACTAAATTTATAAAATAACGGATCTTGTTACTCTTGTTGACGGATATACAATCTAATGTACAATAACTGTTTTTATTTTTACCTTATTGTAGTATATTTTCGATGCAATTCTATCATAGAATAATAAAATTAATTTTCCGTTACATTGTAATGTAAAGTAACATTTAGGCCGTTTACAATTTGTTAATGGTAATAGTTAATTTTAATAACGATCAAATGTTTTATGACAACTTTTATGCCCCTTATGCCAGGTACACGAGCCTAGTTAACAAGGAGAGGAGAACAAGCTAGTGTCGTTATGCAAGTAAAGTTTTAGAAGTACTAGTTTGCTTGCTTACCGCCACTAGTTTGCTGTCCTAGCTAGAGAACCTAGCGTCATGTATCGCAGGTATAACTTATAAGAAAACAATGTATGCAAAGTTTTGTCATCTAACTAGTCTTTTACACGTCAAGCGGGCAGGAAAAAAGTAAAAGTATTTTCTCTGTAAAATATAGTTTCAGTGAGGGGTTTAAAAGTAAGATTAAATTATTCTTGTAGCTCAATTTGATATTGCTTAAACATACTGCCATAGTTTAGATATAATAATTTTTTTGAAAATCTTGATACGGTTCAATGAATACTTGTATTAACCGCCTATTTTCCGCATAGTTTCGTTAAAAATGACTGCGATGGACATATGTATGTACAGACAGATAGAAATATATTATTGTTATGAATGTTCAATTTTTTTGTCATATGAATACGGAACTCCGGTGCGCGGAGCAAGTAATTTGTAGAAGTAAACTGTTTTAACTTTTTTTCTTAAAGGAAATAATATCAATTTGTGTTATTAGAATTTTTCTAGTAAAACATTTCATCGTGAATATTTATTAAAAGACTGATTTTATTAGGGTAAGGAATGCCAAACTCGCTGCCAAATTGATTTAACGGTAAAACTTTGTGTCGTAAACCATCTAGAACTCGACGCTCAAGTTTCAAAACGTTATTAAGTTACACATAATGTACTAAATGTAAAATAAAAATGTTTCATCGAGAGCATGTTTCATTTACCCCTTATGTATTTACACTTAGCTTTTCTGGGCAGGCGAGTGAGCAGGGAACTGGGCAGCTCGATAATGTAAACGGGGCACATTCGCTCCCACTTGTCATGCCAAAACGCTGCCTAGTTTAGAATCCCTTACCTTCACTGAGCTGGTTAATGGTTAAAAGATGTTAATTATTATATAGAATATGTTACTATAATATTTCGAACGGGTTTCGAGAAAAATTAATTCTGGAAGAATTAATTTAAAATGGGCGCTCTTTACCGAGATGTTGACCGTAATATTTTGTGGTGTTTTTTCGGCAGCACGAATTTCTAATGAGTAATAGCTCATATTGTCCAATTCGTTCTACGAAACGTCTATGTCCGGATAATTCCGGAGACATAGATACGATTTCGCTTTGCCGGTTTGTCTGCCATCAGCCCTACTGGACCGATTGCCCAATCACGGCCATGATTAGAAAAACTGGAAAATACCACAGAAGTACAGAAAACGGGTGTGAAACGGATTTGTGCTGTGTTTCGTGCAGTGAGTGAGTTAACCGATGACCCAACTTCCTAATCCCCAATCCCTATTCCCTCATAAAAGGCCGGCATCGCACTTTCAACTCTTCGGATGTCGCGACTGTCCATGGGCGACGGCAGATGCAATGTAACCCGTCTGCTCGCTTGCCCCCTAAATATTATAAAAAAAAATGTATTATAAAGCCTCATAGTTATTTTCTACTTCACAAACATGATAATGTTACAAATACAGAAAGTACGAAACGATAAATTTCGGGGCGCGGTTTTATTTCCAGCATATAGCGGTGTAGGGTTACCTTTAAGGCACCCTGGGGCCTCATCGCGAAGGTTGTCTTCCGTGACCAAAACTTCTAGGACGCCAAAAGTACCTTTATACTTGGAGAGCTAGTATGTGTTTGAAAGAATTAAATTGGGATTTTTTCTTCATTATTACACTTTAAAGGTTGAGGAACATCTGCTAAAGTAGTTATTAAAGGAGAAATTACAAACTTATGACATAAAAATTTGAGTATAAGTACGTTTATTTGCAAAAGCATGGTACTTACAATAAGATGGTGCAATATGATACAGCACGCATGTGGCTACAGAAGTATGGGGGAAGAAAAGGAATAGATAAACTATATTTTACATGAAATTATGCACACAGAATGCAGTTTCTTCGAGTGCAGGTAAGCGATAAAGGACAGTAATTTTAGTTGGAATTAAAGGGTTTGCGCAACTCTCCAGTTTTGCCACTACTGAGTTTTTTAAGATATTTAAGGGGCAAGCGAGTAGACGGGTTACCTGATTGAAGGCAACTGCCGTCGCCCATGGACACTCGTAACACCCGACGAGTCGCAAAAGCGTTGCCTGCCTAAATATGGAATGGGAGTAGGGAAAGGGGATAAAGGAAGTTACGGGTAATATAACTTTAAGGCTCGCATTACATATTCGGAATAGCTCTCTGAATTCAAATCCGGAAAAGGCATGTCACGTGTGTGTCTTTCACAGCAATCTGTTCCGTTTCTAGCTATTACCGTCCTTGAGATACGCCGATACGGAGACAGACAGACGGAGAGACGCACAGACGGACAGACATACAGACGGACAGACATCGAAGTCTTAGTAATATGGTTCCGTTTTTACCCTACCTGAAAATTCACAATCTAAAAAATTTGTGTGTTTGGCATTCCGATCTTTCTGAATTAATAAACTGAATTCAGACCCGAAATCTACATACACCATTCCATAAGTATCCTAGCTGGCTTGAAGATGTTAATTTGTTTTTTTTTTAAAAACATAATAACACAATATAAACAAAACATGAATGTAATTAGCGGACCATTAAGAATATACGTAGCGTTCCGGTCCGCGCGTAAATCAACTGTCGGCGGTGAGCTGCGGCGCCGTAAATTACGACAACTACTTCATTCCCAAATGAGCCCGCCCTTCTATAAACTTTCTATGTTTATACCTACTCGGTTGGATAACGTAGATTTTATTATCAACACCCGTCTCATATATTTGACTGAGCCCGTGTTCCACTGCTGGCTAAAAGCTTCCTTTCTTTCTTCCAGATTACAAGGTTTTTTTGGCTTCATGAGTTAAAGACATGAGTGGGCTAACATTTAGAGAACTGTAGATTTTGTATAAAGTAAAGTTTTAAGACCACAAAAATATTTTTGATTAAAAAAGTATTCTATGTGCCAGCTAGATACAATTAGCTACATTATTAAGAAGAAAAGTTGCAAAATTTGTTAGTATCATAAGAAATAAATGAGAAGTTGCTGATTGTAAAATATTAGTTATCTGCATCTTCCAGTCATGTCTTCAATTGCCACTCATTCATAAAGTAATTTTATTCAAATAATGTCGATGTAGAGCATTTGTGTGTTATCCAACAAAAAATCAGATTTTGACTTCTGAATCCGGATTTATTTTTTAAGATTTAAAGAATAAGACTGCATTCATAATTCAAAATCAGATTTTTTGCTGGATAACACACAAGTACGGCGTCCGGAAAGCCACCATAACTAATCAAACGGAACTTATATATATAACAGAATTGAGATTCTTGATAGTACTTAATATTCATCGTATATAACTAAGAGACAGAACTTCCAACTATTTGCATGTTAAATGTGGAACTGCACTCTGGAGATGGCTCGTGAATGATGATTCGTGTTCACAATATTCAAATATTACTTTAACGGTGAACGCATATAATTCAGAACCGAAGGAGCCGAACGCGCCGAACGAAACTAATTGTAGAATTCGATAAATAGAAATGTCATGCATGTTAGAAACAATGCTTTCATAAAGAAACGTCTACTACAGCGCTCCTTCATGAGTTTATGACGTAAGAACACGAAGCAATTACATCCGAACCGATCACTAAAAACCGCATTAAAATCGGACTAGTAGTTTTGAAGATAAGTGGCAACATAGGTTTGCACAAACACAGACATAAACCACTCACCCCTAACGCTTAAGCCGTCTCCGTTCCGTCGTTGGTAAAAAATATATGCTTTCATAGTTTTTTTTTAATTTTATGAAATGAAGTCAGTAAGTTAACAGTCTAAGGCTATTTGTCTATCAACACCGTCAACCGAGAACGAGAATATTCCTGCCGTATAAAATGCTACTTTATAACATAGACTACAAGTTTCGTTTTCCTCTACGCCTTTAATGACGGCGACGACATTGACGATAGAGCAATGTCGTTGGAAAATGAAACTTATAGCCTAGATCATAAAGTTGCATTTCATTAGGCCCAAAATAATCTCGTTATCAGCTGATGATTTTGGTGGACAAACGGCGTAAACCGTCCCCATTGCGCCGTTGGTAAAAAATACATCGTCTGTTCAAAAAGTATCACAAATTTTGTGTTTTTTCAAAAATTATTTATTTATTAATGAATATTTATTTTGTCCCCTTCAAAGTAATCCCCATGAGATATTATACACTTGTGCCAACGG
>JAOTAV010028033.1:5004-20885 GCA_026546445.1 Cyclargus thomasi
CAATAACATTTCCTTTTAACCTTATTCATCGTTTCCTGATAAAGTTTCTGATAGGTTCCACAAGTTTTTTCACAAATTTTCTATGGAGATATTGTCGGATAGACACCTATCAGTAAGCGGTGAAACTTCCTTAGTTTCCTTCAAAAATCACACCCTCCTTTTTACTCATACTAGTAATAGCATAAATAAAATAGTTTTTTTATTTACTGTTTTTTTTTATTTAGAGTTTTTTGGCTGTTTCAATATATTACAATAATTAATTACTTTAACGAGATAATGAAAACTAAGACGAAAATTCAATAAAAAATTATAAATAACATTTTTTGAAAACGAAAATCGTTTAATCGATTAATTATTTGAAAAATATTAGTGGTCATTATGATAAGCTTTAATTTATCTTTTCTTGTTCTGTTTTCCAACTATTGTAGTCCGGTCGGTTTTAAAAAGATGATCGAAAATATTATATAATGGCTTTTAGTTGATTTAAACAAAAACTGGCATAGATATATTTTACCTATTAAGATTTTGATTTCAAGTTTACAATGTGCAAGAACTAATTTCTTTCTAGATTTAAATTGCAGCTAAATATTATGAATTCTGTTTGTCCCTGTATAGGTAATACCGAATCAATGTAGTCCCTAGACGGCCATGCATCATTCTGCTGTTGGTTGTTACTTTTAGAAAGAGACATTTGTTAATCAATGATTATTGACTAAAATTCGCAAGACTAAAATAAAAAAACTTAGGCCTGTAGGTAAATACATGAAGGATTGGGGCGAAGATAGCCCCTTTTTTCTCGATATTATATCAATACTCATAAAATAAAGTTAAAGAGTTTGTTTGCTTGAAAGCGCTAATCTCAGGAACTAATGACCAGAATTGAGAAATTCTTTCTCTTTGTGTTGGTTAGTCCATTTATCGAGGAAGGCTATAGGCCATAAAACTACACGCTACGACCAATGGAAGCCGAGCAGTAAAAATGGGATAATGTATAAAATTTCACGCGGACGTAGTCGCGGGCAAAAGCTAGTACACTTATGTCATGCACGTCATCCTGCATGGGCGTCTAGGGACTACTTGATACAGTAAGCTATGGAGAGATCAAAGCTGGTATTTCTTTGAATCTAAGGTTTATATATAAACTTTGTTAATAAAATGTTTCGACGCTGTGGGAGTAAGATTAGCGGCCCCAAAGGATATCTCCTGATCTCGGTCAGGCTCAAATTATTATTTTTTTATATTTCCGTTGTATTAAATTTATATTAAAAAACATACACTGCAGTAAATGTTGCGTTACTTTGGCTTTCCCCCTTACGGTCAAAACGATAACAATACAAAAAAAGGGCGAAAAGGTTGTATAGTGGTTAAACAAAGTTTCAACTTATTTGCCATTTACCAAGGCTAAAACTTTAATTTTTAGGGTTCCGTGCCTTATGGGAAAAACGAGACCCTAATACTAAGACTTTGATCTGTGTCTATCTGTCAGTCTCCAGGCTGTATCTCAATTCTCAAGAATGGTAATAGCAAGAGACTTAAAATTTTTACAGATCAGAATCAGTTGCCGCTCTGAGAACAAATACTATAAACAAAATAAATTAAATATTTAAGGGAGGCTAACATATTAAAATAAATGTGATTTTTGACAATATTCTGACTGACTTTTAATAATAGATATCGCTGTTTGCCTATATCGCGATGTCGGTAACATGACGTGGTCTGTTGTAGGTAGCTGTTTTACTTTTGAATGTACGTTTTCCCACTTCTTGGCTCTCGATACGGGACCCTTCGTGCGCGAGTCCAACTAGCGCTTAGCCGGTTTTTGTTATTTTATTTTACTTAATAATAAGCAAAATAACATTCGATGGAACATCGAAAATTTAAGTTGATGCCAGGAAACTATTTGTATAATAGCAGTGCGTCACTTGCCTCTGAATGTGTTTTTATCAATGTCACGCAATTACGTCGCGCGTGTAGCCGCTATTTACATAATAATTTAATACCGCGGTCGGTGAACATACCTAGTACCTACTATTATTAAATTTTAAATTTTCGCGTTGCATTATAATAAAAACTAATTTATCGGGACTTACACGCGACTTACACGGCCGAAGCTTCGAAAAAAAAGCGAATCGCGTTTAAGTCCCGATAAATTGGTTTTAATTATAGTACCTACTATTGTCTGATTTAGGTTCTGTCTTGTTTATTTTGATGGCAGACTGCCGTAATATCATAATATAATCAGGGCCGGCTCTGGCTCATGTGGCAAAATCGATTTAAATTTGTATCAAAATGATCTCAGTTTGGGTGGAAAGGCTAGTGTGAAACGGCGTTGTGCTGTGTTTCCTTCAGTGATTGAGTTTACCGGTGGTTTGATTTTCCTAATCCCTATTTCCATTCGAAAAGACTGCAGTAACATTTGACAGCAGTCAAATCGCGTTATAAGCATAACATACAAAAATGTATTTTTACCCAAAGTTGATAGAAATTTAGACGTCGCTCGCCGGTCGGCACGGTTAGCAGGTTATTCGTTCGTCAGCTATGTAAATACTATATATTTTTAAATAAATATTATACTTTTTCTGATAAAAAAGAGAACAAAAGTATGTAAATATTAAAGACTAAAAAAACGATTCGACACAGTTCGATTGTAAAATGTTCAGAGAGAAATGAAAAATAAAATATGTATGTACTTTTTACGAAACACATTCAAAGAAAATTATTTCTTGCATGTTCAACAATGCCTACACAGTTTGTAAACCAATTTTTAAAAGTTTTCTTTTATTACACTGGGTATTATTCTTATTTTATACCATGCTCACAAAAGTTAGCACCATACCAAAAAATAGACCCGCTCTAGATCAGGACATGTAAGCTGGTACCGACTTTAAATGAATGAAGATTATACATATATAGAAATAGTTGAGGTTGAGCCGAAATGACGAAAATTCAATAGTTACTTAATACTTTTTAATGGTTTTCGTTTTTACCTTGGACGTCGGTGGTAATTTTTTTGTTATGAAAAATTTATTAATTAACGTACAAACATAATGAGGTAGATTTTCACAAGCAAGTACCTGATAACTATTACAATTGGCTTTTAGTATGAATGGTAAAATCTAAAATTAATACTTGCTGTCACGGTTATACGGCGCCTTTGCGTGATTGTACATAATTACGGCTCTAACAAAATATCGAACTGAAAATAATAACTCTTTTTACCGATTATCGGAAACCGAAATATACAATACGTACCACGAAGCTTATAAGGGACCATCCATAAAGTACACACACACATATTTCACGATTTTAAACCCCTTGTCACAGATAGTCACATTTCAGAGACCCCTCTCCTCATTGTGATGTCAAAAATTTGCAATTTTACATATAAAATTAAAACCACCCAAATATTTCAAATTTCGTGATAAAATTTAGAAAATTTTAAATGCCATGTCACAAAACTAAGGATCCATGTAACACCATGTTACATGGATCCATAGTTTTGTGACATGGCATTATGGATGGTCCCTAACCAGCCACAATAATTAAGCAGTGCGTGGTCCGTACGATTTCCAAAAAAGTTTTAAAAGTCATATTTAGATCCGTATTAATAATATTTTAAGTACAAAAGTGTGTATGTCTGTCTGTTACCTTGTCACGTTCAAACCGTTGAACTGTTTTTGCTAAAATTTGCCATTATTCAAGGGAAGGACATTGGATACTTTTCTGGAAAAATGTACGGTTTCCTCACGAAAAACGACTTATGGCGCAAAGGAGTTGCGGGTCATTTAGTTTATTAATATAACTCATTTGATAGGCTTACGCCGTTTATCCACCAACACCGTTAACCGAGAACCAGATGATTTCGGCCCCATAAAATGCAACTTTATGATAAAGGCGTAGAGAAAATTGAAACCTGTACTTTATGTCATAAAGTTGCATTTTACTGGGCTGAAATAATCTCGTTCTCGGTTGACAATGTTGGTGGACAGACGGCGTCACATCAAAGCTAATGGCTTTAACCAATCTGAAAGGTAAAATAATCTTGAAGAAGCCGATATACACAAAAGTAGAAGATCAACAAAAGGTCATTGACCTCACATGTCAGTAGATTTACTTACGTCGTAAAGTTAATTTCAAAATGTCTCTCTTTAACTTAGGAAGTTTTGAAGTAAACTTTGCGTTTAAAAAAACTGATAACTTAAAAATTAAAATCTCATTGGCCTCAGCCTTGCGTATCATTTCTTTTCGAGGTTCTATATTTAACTGATACAAGTATTTAACAACACTTTAATTATTATTATTGTAAATAAAGCTATATATACGATATTTACGGTTACGTAGCTTAAACTAATTTAGCTAATTTTAGTCTTGAAATATTCATAGAAATCTGGGGAAGGCTAATATAGTACTGGTACAAAACTCACAGGGTCATAGTAAGTACCAAATTACTACGTTTATTTATAGAAATGCCCAGATTTACTCTTAGTCCTTACGTTTTGTTGACGATCAGTTACATAACTCAAAAGTAAGGCTAAGGTTAGAATATCTTTATATAGTGTACTCAGCAGCGTTTGTTACTGTTATACAACTGGGTTACCTACCCCAGTGCCCACCCCATAATGATCTAGTGAATACTTTTGATGCCAGAAAAAAATATGGTTCCCGCGCAATGTTTTGGCGCAACGGAGATGCGGGTGTCATGTAGTTTCTAATATTTTTTATGCAACAGGCCAAAGCCACAGATAGCGTAGATACTATAGTTAAAAAGCTTAAGTTCAAAGGAGCTCAGCCCCTTTTGCCACAATAAGCATCGTTATCTATAAGTAACAGGTATTTTGTAGTGTCTTTTTATTAAAGATACTATTACATTCTTCCGCTTATAAGTACAGCGACTGTAGAAGTAAAAAGTTGTGCTATATGTCGCTGCAAAAGTAGTAAAAGTTTAAGCAAACAAACCAGAACATATCGTTATCTTACTTTTTTTTTGTCCCTGATCCATTACTTAGGACAAATTTTCCTACGCTTTTAAAATAATTATCGTGATCCATCTCAAAATCCTAATAAGTTATATCTTAACAAAGATTAATTATACAAATGCCTTGAGGATGCTATTTTCCGTACCCAAATACATTATTATTTTAGAAAGTTATGTAATCTGTGTGTCTGTTCGTCTATCACAACTTCACTAGGTTGTATTTCGTAAGAACTTAAGAAACGTGGAATTTAAAGTTTTATAGTAAACTAGTCAACTCTCGACCTATTGTTATTCAATAAGTAAGTTTTGAAGTTCGTTTTCAATAAATTTTTTTATCCCAACCTGAGAACTGCGGTTTAGTAAAGGGTTGGAAAATACTTTCGAACATTCGATATCAATTCGAAACATATAGGGTGATTTATCTATCCATTTGTTAAAATGGAATCCGAAGGATGTCCACAATTTCCCCGGAATCGGGATAACCGTCCACATCACGTTCGACGTTTCACACTGTTTGAACACCCTAAGACCCCATTCGATAGAACTAGAGGAAATAAGACTACGGGAATTTTGATCCCTTGAAATGTTACTGAAAATCTATTTTGATTTAAATAAATCTCTAGATAAAAAGGTAACCCCTTTTACTAAAGGATATGTGTTCTTTAAATACACATCAAAGTAAAGTTACAGTACTTTAGGGTTCTTTTATTGTCTGGGATAAATTACAATTTCGCAAACTCTCTTGCATTTTAAGTGCATTAGAAGCTACATAATTCCGATTTTTATACAAATTTCATTTCATCTCCTTTTAAAAAAATACAAGCCTAGTTCTGAAGTATTTCCACAACACCTGTCGCCCTGTGGTGGAAGTTCGACCATAAATATTTAAATCCATCGTGTAGAGGAGCTATAAAAAGTGTAATCTATTCTCAATTCAATCACAGACTTAAGTTTGACATAAATATCTCGTTACCAGGCCATTTAATATTATGTAAAAAAAAATAGACGTCAACCATAAACAAAGAAGTATTTCGTGCACGATTATCGAGTAATCTTAGAATATTGTAGTGTGCGTAAAAATAATATTGGTATTACACGCTCCTCGTTCATATCAACTACAACTGGGAGAAATTTAATGTTTTTGTCTACGCGTCTTTCGTAAAAAGAGGTACAAAGTTTTCCGCTCGCGTATTAATATATAGATACTACAAAATGATTATTCTAGGTAAGGGTTTCGAGGGTGGGAAACATTAACGCCCTTTGTATAAAGTCTGTTTGGTCCTCTGATGTCGGTTTATAGCCGAAAATAGGAGCTCCTCTTTAGGGTTCCGTACCGAAAAGGTAAAAACGGAACCCTAATACAAAGAGATGTCTGTATATCTGTCTGTCTCCAGGCTATATCTCAAGAACGGTTACAGCAAGAGAGTTTTCACAGATTATGTATTTCTATTGCAGCTGTAACAACAAATACTAAATTTAAACAAATACAAAATAAATAAAATATGTAAGAGGGGCTTCCTTCCATAAACATTTCTTGTCAGTTTTCTCCTTTTTGACACTAGATGGCGCTATAGTACCTCCAAATTGTGCCATCGCTTGCATGATTAAATATACTGTTAAAGCTGTTCAATTTTCTAAAAAAATTTTCAAATTTTATGCACATCCAATTCGCACTTGGCCGGTATTTATTTTTTTGGTAGTCGTACAAGATATTGCCAGTTAAGTTTTTATTGTGCATACACGTTACGTTATGAAGGTTATGAATTGTAAAAAATAAAAACAAGGAAGCGGACGAAAGGCTAACTACTACAAGTAATTACCATTGCTGAATTTTGCTGTGCCTTTTATTATATCATATTTCAACCTGACCGTAATCTATATACTTATGTATAAAATAAAGTACTTTTAAATTATGTTGGCGTCGGTTTTGCTCGAGAACAGCAGCAAAGAGGGTTTATGTTAGGTGGAAAGTAGTACTAAGATCACCGGTTCATCAGGATTACATTATTAGACTTAGCCGGATTCACCACCTCCTAAAAAGTTTTGAACAAGCTATTCACAACTTAATTATTTAAAACATTCTTCATCTGTCGAATAAGTTGCGAATATTACTCTTATTGCTTTTAATATTAGAAAAAATAAGGCCCTGTTTTAATACTTATTAGGAAGTGGTAAACGGGACCTAACCTTTGCTAATATTAATTGTACCAACCTATTGCTGTTAAACAATTAATACTACCTATCTGTAGGTTAAGCCATGAGCTAATCATAATATTATGTATCATATTTTCACAAGTACACGTAAATAACACAATCTTAGCATATCTCATACATAACTAATTACTTTGCACGTTTTATAATTAAACGTAATGTGTGTAAATTATACTTCCCTTAATGGATTTTTGTATTAGCTTCTTAGTTTTTATGCAGGAAAATCGTAAAATATATTTTTATTATTCCAAAAATATTGTGACAGTGGCTTCTACAGCGGTCGGCAATCTAGAGTGGAACTACATAAACAAGTTTCAAACACGCTTTAAAGGAAAAAATTTAAGCTGCGTATTGTTGAATACATGATAGTTTAAGTTAAATATTTTAGGTAGTAGTTACAGAAGCAGCGAGCTACTGTGATTAGTGATAACACAAAAATCACCATTGTTCAGCGTTTATGAATCATGACGTAACTGATTGTATTCTCTCCTTTGACCTGAAATATTTACCGCTACACTGTACTACGATCGTTATTCACTACTTTTGACAACACACGCAACAAATCGAGATGAGAGATGCGTCAACTTTATCAGATAACCGTTATCAGCTGGTTCGGATCATTCTAAAATCGTACCTCTTCCGTTTCCTTTTGGGTTTGAAATTGGGGCACTTTTTGAACACTGTCAAGGACACACTCAAGAATCCCATTTGGGTGCACTGGTTTTATATCACTCGGTCGCGTTTTGTGCGTTATAAGGTGCGCGCGCGCATGTGACTCAGTAGCTAAGGTAGACTGGCGTGGAAGCTGGCCGCGACCCTCCGGCCGGCGGCGCTCGGCCGTGTCCAGGCCCGCCACTGTCACACGCCATGGACCGCAGTATTATAAAACTCATTGTTTTTTTAATGGTTGAACTCGCCGCATTTCGTAAGTTTATCAAACAAAAAGTGCGAAAGATTTTGTATTTAAACTGAAATTATATTAACCAAACGTTTCCTCCTATTCCTATTAAGTCGGCAACGGATTTTTGTAAGTTTGCAATACTTATTGTTTTCTTCATTACCTATAAATTCTATTTTATGTAAATCGTGTGCAAGAATGATAAATTCTTATCGGCTATACAGCACAATGTTTGATATAAAAACAAGCTTGAAATTTTATTTCTTTTCGCGACCAATAAGTTGTACCTTGACTTTCTGAATACATGCCTCCAACAAGTTTATCATGTTTAAGACGGGTGACTCGTCTGATCACCGGCCAATACCGCAGGGTTGTACATTATATCGCGGCCCAACAATCTTGTTTATACAAAATACTGTACCGGAACCAAACGGGCGGCCTTGGGGTATCACGGTTAAATTACCTTATTTGATTGTTAAACTGGCGATGAGTGACGTAACAGTTAATCATGCGTAGGATCTACTCCCAAGCTACAAGGCTCTCGAGAACAACTGAGACGTATTTGTCGACGTTAGACCAAATTAGCATACTGACAATAAATACGGCAAAATAAACCGCCTTTGAACGAGAGGTGCCATACGAATGTTTTTAAATATTTTGAATGTATGCACGGTTGTATTTAAACAATATATAAAATCACATCATCAAATTTAGGTATGTATTTCTAGGAAGCTATTACAGTCTTTTATTTATTTATTTTAGGTAAACAATTATTTTCACCTATTGTTTGCATCTTCAACAAAGTTTTTTTTGCCAAGTTTTTGACCAACTGTCCTGTAAAAATTGCTATACCCAATGTGTGATAAAACTTTCTTTAAATTACTTTAAGAAATTGAACAACACTCACACATACATGATAAATTAAATGCTATAAAAGCAGTATGTAATGGAATGAATAGGAAATTAACCTATCTCTAAGTAGACCCTTGATAACATAAAACCTCTATAACTTAAAATATTTTGCGTTTCCTTTGGACTTTAACTTATTTAGGTTCTACTATATTTCCATACCAAATTTCAGCATCGGTACAGTCGTTTGGGCGTAAAGAGATAACAGACAGTCAGACAGACACTTTCACATTTATAATATTAGTATAGATATGGAAGTATTATTGAGCTATTAATTAATTATTATTTGCAATATTATGTGTAACTTTACCTTACTAATCGCGTAATATTGTATAATGACGTTAAGAGTGCAATTAAGGGACGCTATTTGGAGGAGTTAAAATAAACTAAAGCAATTTGAACCTAAATTAGTATCAGTCTGAAGGTAGAAACAAGACAGCTCGTAACTCAAGACATTAGCTAATGTCTTCCACATTCTGTGGGTCTTGCGGTTGCCGGCTGCAGGTGAGTCTGTGGTGACTGGTGGCGTGGCATCCGACAGCGTTATGTAATAATATGCATTATGTCATAATATTCTTGTTATTACATTAAGGGCCTATTTAACAGCTTAAAGATAGTTTATCCACAACTTTATTTGTCAGATAATCTGTCAAGAAAGTTGTGTATAGCCTAACAGAATCTTTATCAGCAAGCGGTGAAATAGTTCCTAAGAGAGCTTAATAAGAAAATTTCGAAACTTTCCGAATAAGCAATTAGACTGTAGGATTATGTATGGGCCTCTAAAATTATAACACTTAATTATCATAATTTCATTGTATTTTGTAGTTTTTTGGGTAAAGATGTGAGTTTGTATGGGAAAATCTCTTGTTAATCTGGAGACTCTAAAGTGACATCCCAAGAGTCACGAGTGTCCAAGGGCGTTGCCAGCCTTTTATGAGGGAATAAGGAACGGGAATAGGGATAGGGAAATTAGGGAAGTTGGGGCACCGGTAAACTCACTCACTGTACGAAACACAGCACAACGCCGTTACACGCCAGTTTTCTGTGAGGCCGTGGTATCACTCCGGTCGAGCCGGCCCATTCGTGTCGAAGCATGGCTTTCCCACGGCAAAAGTGCTTTTAATTTTAAATATACTTCCTAGGCGAATAATGACGAATCAATTACATTCTAAGTAATTTACCTATTACATGTAAATACCTATTTAATTTCAAGCCTCTCAACTCGCTATTAGTAATATACATTTTCGATATGAACCTTCTAAGTCTTAGCAATGCATCGACAATGTATTAACAAGAATACCATTTCGAACTTCACTTGTTCATATTGTACACCTCAAAAATCTGCATTTTCATTTGTACGTGTACGTTGAAAGTCCATCCATCAATTATGTTTGTATTTATAGTTTTATTTTATAAAAGCTTAAAAATGTAGTAGAAACTAGAACAATATTAATAATTTCAAGCCAAAGCATTTTAGGTCGAGGAGAAACATAATAAAATAAAGGCAATTTCTAATACAGTTTCCCTTTTACATATGCACCTAATAATAGCGTTTTTATGCTTCAAAGCTTATTTTTGCCTTGACAGTCTATAATTTATTCATTATATGAAACAGTTGCAGGAATCCCGAAATACTTTTCGACTTTACAAATCCCAGCGCTCAGCGATGTTTAAAAATGTATGAGAAAGTTTGCGACTCAAAAGGGGATCTGACACTATATAAAATTCACACTAGCACCCCTGATACTCATTCCTTATCCAAAATATTCATGTTTAATGTTTATGTCTCCTTTATCTTCAAATTCCAACTTTTATTTTTGTTTGATTTTATTCTGATATACAAGGTGTAAAAGAATACATGAGAGCATGAAACAAATAGCGTTTTACAACATTAGAGTAGTTACTCATTTTTCGCTTACTTTTGGATGAAATCTTATAACGTCCCAACAAACAAAGTAGCCAAATAGCGCCTAAATAATTTAAAGTGATAAAATGGCTATTTAAGATATAACATTATGCTTCTGCGTGATACTACTAAGGTTATAAGAGATCGCTTGAGCAGCAGCGAAAGTAAGCTGGTATGAAATAACCCACCCCTTAAAGTTGTAAAATGGTACTTTAAGGTAGGACTTTATAAGTAACAACGAAGCTCTAAGTTGTTTTTAACACTAAGAGATATTTTGGAATCTATACTATCACTTGCCTACGATCTCTATTAAAGTGTTTCAAGATTATATTATAAATTACAATAAAAATCTGTACCGAATACCAGCCATTAATTAGATATTTCGTTATTGTTTGAGCATTTTGGAATTTTCATTGGAGGCATCAGAAATAAATTATATCAAACACCAACTATTGGTGAGTTAAATGGCAACATATAAATGGACGAACAGCGAAGCAATAATGCACGCCATGTTCAAATGTAAGAATTGCCTGCGTCGGGACTTTTTGCGAAAAAAGTAAATAAATATTTTACGTAGAAATGTAATTTGTTACCGAGCTAAAAGTTTTCGAGGGTTACTTAAAGATTCACGTAGTAAAAAAAACTTTATAATTTTCATCTCATAAAATCAAGTCCTATTCAAGACTCAGGGAAAATTGCAAATTATACATATATTATTCACTTTATTTTAGGACTTTAAGGGCCTGTTTCACCGCTTAGAGAGAGTCTATTTATTTGACAGATACAACTTTATTTGACAGATTTGGTATGTGGAAAATCTTTAATTTGCCATTATTAAAGTTCATAAACAAAATAAGTGAATTGCATTAATCTTCAACGACGATTAACTTTGTGATCAAAGTCGGCAGAAAGTACAGAATAATCCACCCCATTGCCGGCAGCATCAAAGTAGTTGAAGTTTCGAGCAACCGAAAGCACGCCATTTTCCTGACATTATCACATTCTCAAATTTTGTTAGTAACAACTAGCTTTTACCGCGAGGAATTAGAACGTTCACAATTAACTTGTCCCACGAGAGAATTTAATCTGAATAGAAAGTATCCTATTCTCGAAGTTAGCAAATACCGTATCTGCATACAAAGCTTCCATCAGGAAACTCGTTTGCTCCTTAATTATTTTATAAATAATATACAATTCACGTCGAAGTTATTTTATTATACAATTGAATTTGGACCTATAAAATATGATGTTTTACAATATAATTTATTACGAACAAATAGGATTTTCTATTTATAACAAACAATGTAATTTAGACGCCGGAAAATTATAATATTTATTGGATCACGAAGCGCATTTACCCGTCGAGTTTTTCCGTTAACGAACCTCTCAAAATTCATCAGAGTTAGTCATTAGAGTTTGGCTCAGATATAATTGAAGACATAAGTGGAAATAGGAAAAACTTACATTCTAAAAACGCTTTTGGATCCGAAAAATTTGTCAAAATTTTATGGAAATAAATTAATATATACTCGAAAGTTGCAAAATGTTAGTTGTCCGTTTCTTCCACTTATGTATTCAATTCAGTTTACTGTTATTGCATTACCGTCGGTCGTAAAACATTTTCCCTTGTAATTAAACAATACACCTACTATTGATGCAGCCGCTCCTCATTATTTTTATTCCGGAAAAACAGCTTTATTCTACATTTGTTTTATTTGACGTTTTTTTTATATTTGGATTTATTTGATTTATACTCGTTATTGTTAATTGGATTTTAGACTACTGAATAATAGGAGAGGGCGTAAAACAAAACGCTTATATTGTCAGTCAAATTCAGGATTCCAGCCGGTCTCAATTTTAGCGTTCAAAAGACAGAAATTCGTTTGGGCCTTTTAATTTGTTTAGTCGAAACCATACAGTAGAGTTTCGGGCAACTATTACTACGCTGCGAAGTTTCATGTTTACAATACACAAAGCCAACAAAATTCTGACGCAGTACAATGTTCCAGTATAATGAAGCTTATGTAGCTAACAACTGTAATGAGCACAGCCTCACAATGCAAACATTCCTACACCCGGTGGATTAATTCACCAAATATTATAACGATATGAGAGCCACTTACAGTGAAACAACTATATCTAATTCACGGCATTGTCATAACATCAGCTATCGAACTATCATCAAGTATTTCCGAACCGCCACGACCTGCAAACCTTTAAGAAGAGAGCGTGTTCCCTCTTTAAAGGCCGCAACTGCAACTCTACTGGGGTTGCGAGTGTCTATAGGCGACGGTACTTGCTTTCTATCAGGTAACCCGTTTGCTCGTTTGCCCCCTTATTTTATTTTTAAAAAATACAATCAGGGAAGCCCGAACAGAGCCTTATTGCGGATCTAAGTAAATTGGTCGCGTTATGTCAAACCCAGCCGACAGATCACAACTTATGTAAAATTGAAATATTCCAACTAAATAACGTAGGTTCGCCAACTGACTCTCTTTCAATTTTCCCCATTATACAATGTTTAAAATTCAAAACGTATGATGGTTGCTTCTTAGCTTGAATCATTAACAGGATGGAGAAAAAGTATTATTTATTTTATTAATTTCCTTTATCGTTTTTTAATTAACATGAGTCTTATTAGATAATTGCAGGAACAACTTGTCAGTTTTGTTACTACTGCAATCGTGATCGAGGGGATCTCCCTCTCCTCGACATCAAAGACAGGACATTTTGGCATGTGATCAGTGAAACCGCAGGACAGCGCGAGTGGGCCTTAAGGATCGACCCGAGGTTAATGGAACACAATTACGGGACACTAGACAGCTCCGCCAGCACTCGACTTGCCGTGCAATTTAATTTCCAATCATGTGGAGTGACGTCGGCGCGGACGGCGGGCCGGAGTATGACACTTGATTAAACTTCACATCGGCATGTGAGCCGACCCCGAACACTCGCCACTCAGTAGTCACTAGTCGGCGATAAACAATCCCGCCAAAATCAATCGACTATTAATTCTATATAACGCCAAGAACACAAAAAATGTATAGTCAACTTACTGAGCTAAGTTAGTTGGACGCAGCTTGTCAAACCTAACCGCGAGATCATGCTTATTTCAATTTCCGACCGAATGACGTAGGAATATGTTTTCTCGATGGTACTTCGACTACCTAGTTAGTAAGTACTAAATTAATTAACAAAATTAACAAATTTTCTAATATGAATGAATTTACATAATATATTTCTAATGAATTTACGTAATATATTTCCAAAGGTTATGTATAAAGTTATTTAAATAATATATTATATATTATTTAAAAACCTTTGTGTATGCCGTATTCTCAAAGCAATTTGAAGGTATTTTTTTTAATTCCGATATATTTTTTAAATTCTTGATTAGGTATGTGTATACGATACGAACTTTACTGTTTTATTGACCGGAACAAACTTATTAGTTCATATATTTTATTAGATGTAATAAAGATTATGATAAAAAGTATAAACACATAAAATTGGCAAAGACTTCAAAAAATTTGAATGTAAAGATAAAAGTTACGAGTTAAATTGTGTGAAATATTTCAATGCTCGTGTAAAATAAAAATCCGTTTATTATTATGTCTCATAATAATCGTTTATATTTTTTATATATTACAAAAATTGAAACACTAATTACAGATAATGAATTAGTTTTCATAATTATTGTATATCTCAGCTTTTTCCTGTGAGTTCATTTATTAAATAGTTGATGATTGGCAGCTTAGCTAAACCTTCTTCAAAGTGAAATTTTAGATAACATTTCTAGGTGAATCTTTAAATAGTTTCGTCGTTGACTGCACAATTTTAATGATTATTATCTACATCACAAACAAATTAAACTTTAGATTAGATTGATTGGCAACCCATTAGCTGCGACTTCAAGCGATCACAAGTAATTTGGCGATACTTTGACTTTAACATGAGTTTTAAGCAATAGTATTTGTCGACACTAGATAACGACTACGTGAATTTTTAGGAAAGAAAAATTTTACAGCGCCTCTAGCGGTATTTGAGGAACTAAAGTTGCCATACTAAAAATTTACGTAGTCGGTATCGAATATCGACAAATATTAGACTATAGCCTCACACTCATAGTAGAGCCACTGATCCTCTTTGTTACTAGCTGCCGTGGAAATTAATTACAGGAGGTATTACCGACCTATCAAGTGCCGGTGAACTGCTTAAATGCTTCGCTGAAAATTATAGGAAATTGATATTCGTAAACCGATCTCGGGATCGTATCCCAATTTCCTTCAGAAACCTTAGGAGACCAACGGAGCAACGATAATCCTATTTTCTTTCTACTAAATATATTTTGAAAATGCTTTGCACAATTATTATCCTTTCCGCACCGACAAGTCGCTCTACGATATTCCACAAATATTTATGATCATATATAATCCTTACCTGATTTCGTATGTATATAACAACTGTTTGCTAGTTTGTTCGTTCACGTTGACGCAGGGGAACAAGGAGTAGATGTGAAATTTGTTCATCTCCTTGCAGCTCTATTTTGTCATCGATCCCACAACACTTCGTATAGTCAACCACAAAAGCTATCAAATAGTTTCACAACACCCTCTGTTTCGAAATGAAGTTAGTTTGTAACTAAACCTTAATATTTAATAGAATAATAAAACAATTGTAATTTTTTCCCTTTCCAGTTGTTTAGATTATCATTATAATACGTTTTTTAATTTTTTTTAAATGACTCATGTAAAACATCTATGGGAAAATTACTATTATATACTTCAAACAAAAAGTTGTCAGTATTTTTATTTAGAAACGTAAATATATATTATTGTGTAATTTATCAATACTCTTTGGTAGTATTTAAATTAAAATGCGTGTAAAATGTAGTGTCCGACCGAAGCTTCGGCTTCGGCTTCGGCCACCTTCGGCCAAAAAATCCACCTTCGGCGAAACATTCGGCTTCGGCCCAAAACCCG
>JAOTAV010028044.1:0-20876 GCA_026546445.1 Cyclargus thomasi
CCTTTTAACGTTATAACGTTACTTTTAACGGTAAATGGTATCGATACCAAATTTTTAACGTTACTTCAGTCCCTGGTGGAGAGGCTTTAGATTTGCGGTATGGTTCATTATCCATCTGTCAAAAATTTGTAATTTCCATAAAAAACGTGATATTGTAAGTTACAAAGTCTTGTGAATTGTGATGTAACTTTGTTGTTGACAATCGTGCTTTGTATACAAATTATACAGAGGACGAACCATACCGTCAATCGTGGGCAAAAGACAATATCTTGTTGAATTTTTATAATAGTTTATTATTCACATTAATATTATAAGCGGATAATAGGATTATTCAGAATGCGTTATGGGGTAATACATATTACATAGTCTTCATGATACAATAAGCACAAGATAGATTTACCATAGAGAAATTATACATAATTATTAATATACGAGTGTTTATATGATGTTTAAAAATGCAGAAAAATGTTTTTTCGCGTTTTAAGGTCACTCCGTTTGATGTAAATATCTAGTTTTGATGTATTATACTTCCGAATTTATCCAGTATCGTGACTAGCGCCATCTAGACCTTAGATGATTTTCCCGTATACGAAATTTTGTATAGATAATATATAAGTCTATAAAATAATTAGTCTATGGATTTACCATGATTTACCAATGACAGACTTGGTAAAGTAAGTAAATCTTTAAGGGTATACGCCTTTACAATAAAATCCCAGAAAACGTTCAAAATCTTTCTTTAAACAAGTTTAAAAAGTTGTAAAAGAGTATTTGTGTGCTAAAGCTTACTATAAAATTAGTGATTTTATTTACGACAGCACATTCTGGGAGTAAAATGGCTGCTTGCTATTCTGCTTCTGCATAATATTTAAAGTCGTAATTTTTTTATTTTTACGATTTTATAACCAAGTTACAATACATTGTGATATATGTAACATATTATTTTACTTACAATTATTTTTTATAACTAAAAACAATTATTGTTTGTTACATTAGCTTTAAGACATGATATTATTGTTATTTTCCATTTTTTAGGTAAAAGATGGACCCGTGCGAGTTTCTTACGCTGGTTCTTCTCGCCGGGCTAGATCCGAAACCGGTGGTAGGCACCGTAGTTTCGACGTTCAGAAGTGTACTTAAAGCACTTATTTTGAATAAAATATTTTGATTGACTTCATCGGGGTTTTAAATGTAAGCCAAGACGTATATGTCGTATAACATTTTTTTTTCACAATCCACTTTGACATTTGTAATTTGACAATGACATTTACTAGTCGACTCGCATTTGCAGGGCAATCGTCTTGTTTCCAAATATTATTTTGCGACTATTATCATGTGAGTTATGAGTTGTACAGAAAATGAAAGTGGCCCTTTTGTCGTGTTCTTCTTACCAGCGGTCGTTGGCTTTTTGACTATTCTACTGGCCCGGCGTTGGGCTAACTCGCAGGTTAGCACCTCGTCTACGGCCGTCTCTAGACGGCGAAAAATTATAAAAGACCCGCTAATAAAGCGGCCTTTACCCTCTATCACCACTAAAATGGTGGCTCCGGGTTCAAAGAAGGGCACTGGTGGTGCCAAGAAGGTACAGTACGCTTAGTTTTATAGTAAACATGCGATTCGTTTCTACTGAGTTATTTGTTAGTCAAGCTTTATCGCACTAGTTATTTTTCTTATGTCTAACATTTCAATAATATTGGCTAAGTTACTATAATATTAGCATTACTATAATATTTTCAGGCAGCGCCAGCGGCATCTGATGAGGACGCGAATGGATGTAAGCGTACTAAAGCGCGTTTGTCTTTTGTGGCTCCGATGTCTGAGATGAAGCTATCAGAGAACCCTTCGCCGCCGAAGCATATACCGTTCCCATACATCCCACAGGATGGAGTACTCCTGTTTGAGATTATGACGTTTGCATTCACTGTAGTAGCGACGGGTTTGCAACTCCTGAATGTATACAGAACTGCTTGGTGGCTACCTAACTCCTTAACAAGTGAAGCTATGGTTGGTATTTAAGTTTTCAAACATAAAACCGTTGATTTCTCAATCAAAATTTAGATAGTTGTAAAATCACATAAATTCAATATTTTTTAATGTATTTGGTTGAGGTATCACCAAGAAGGACTTATTGATGTTTTTAACATAAACAACAGCTTGTTTACAAAGAGTAAACTGGAATACAAGGAATAAAAAATACATTTTTCTTGCAGCACTTTCACTTGATAGATCCACACCTTGTTGGTTTTATTCTGGCAATCCTTAGTCGGAGATTATTTCTAAGTATAACACTTAGCATTCTAAGTGCAACAATGTCTCCTAAACTAATGCCACATGCCACAATGGGAGCAAGGTAATTCTGATTTTCATATCATCAACTATTTGCTACCATTACATTATTTTTGATTTAGAACTAGCAAAATAACAGGCTTAGCTTTAAGAATGTCGCTATTGTTATGACTCTTAAGTTGGACTCTCAGTCCTCTGAAATAGTATTCTTTGTCTATGGAATTTGAGCCCAAAGAAGGCATGCAGTTTAAATAAAAAAAGAAGAGTGTTTTGTGATTCTACCATGCTAAGCATGACAGCAAGAATTGCACCATAGCATTGTTCATTTGTCACTAACTAGTGGTGGCCAAAAATAATGGTTTGCACTAACCTAACCTAACCCTTTTAAGAAAGGAACAAATCTTTAAAGTAAAAATTGGTATACATAAGTTTTGTATAATTTACAGGATGTTCATCTTAGGTGTGGTGGTCGGGTCCATGTCATGGTGTGCCTACTTTATCATACTGAAGTACCCACTAGTGAAGATCTTCTACTTATGCTATCCGTAAGTATTAAATTCACTGAGTGGTTGTTCCCCACTCCCTAATAAGTGTCAGATAGGCTGTCCACATCTTTATTCACAGATTTGTTTAACTGTATCTATCAGATATATTGTAGTTAACTTATATAGCACTTAATTGTTGTAAGTGATTTAACATGCCCTTAATTCCATCAAGTATCACATTGTTTTTAAATTAAATTTTTTTAATAATTTTTCAAAAATTTTAGAATTTGCACCAATCAGTAGCTAATTTAGTACATATGTATCTAACTTCATTTTCTTTAAATTTATGCAAATACCAAACGAAAATAAATCTTATGATCACTGTATCATGTTAAAAAATCACATGAGGTCAGGCTCAGATAACTCGCTAGGGTGTTGGTACCATCTATCACAGAGGTATACATAGGGTTAATACTAATAATAAAAACATAAATATGTATTGTAGAATAGTAACCAATGTGTGTACAGCTCAATTAATTTAGTTGGAATACTTTTGATGTAATAATCAAAACTTACCTTTCAATTTTAGGTGATTGAATTGACTTATGCAATTATCTTTTTTTCAGGGCAATAATTTACCTAATACTGTTTGGTTTCCAAGTAAGCCCATTCATTGAGTTGCACCATGTTGATACACCAATCATGCACTGTTGCTCGCATGATCCCGAACAGATACGTATTGAGGTAGACACTATCAGAGAAGACTTCAACATGAGAGTCAAGAAGATACTCTTCAATTCAATCATTGGGGCGTACTATAGTAGTTTCGTTCCGTGTTGTTTTGCACAGGTAAGTGGTTTCAAAAGTTATTAAATTAAGAGTTTTGTTCCAAGAACTGAATATATACTAATTTCATATGTAAAAGTGGGTTTGTCTGTCATTACCTCTTCACGCTCAAAATTCGTCTCCAAATCAACAGATATTGTTAAAATTTTGTAACGAGATACTTTGGCAGGGACATATGATACTTTTTGTTTAAGAAAAATCTACCGTTTCGCGTTCGGTAAATGCATTTTAGTGCAACGGAGGTTTAGGTTGCGGGCGTTTAGATTTCATTTTAAGTCGCCGGGCAATTGCAAGTACACAAGCCGCCGACATGTCGACGAACAACACACGCTAGGGCTTATGTTTCCGATAATAATATGAAGTTTTCGTAATGTCATGTAGACCGCCTAAGGCAGACTATGATCAAATTGTCAGCGCCATTTCACATACACACGGTCGCCGCGCCGTGCCGCGTAAAAAATGAATAAGCAACTATGAAAGCTTTCGCATGGCACGGCGACTGCGTGTCCCTCGTGCTTGTCATACTATAAACATAGTGACCGTATTTTTAATGAATGAAATTGGCGAAAGGCTACCCTAACGTTGGCTTATTCGAATAATAATATCTATCCCTAGTCGTTCGTGTACTACGACGTCCGGCGTTGCGCGACCCAAGTCGGGTTAGTATGGGGCGCGCTGTGCGGCCGGTACGCGGCTCAACTCCTACCCGCAGCGCTGTTAGACGCGCCGCATAGGGCTGCGAGACACCTGGGACGGTGGACGAAGTATGGTAAGTGATAACATTCACACGTGACTACAGTGAATCTATTGCACCCAGCTAATATATATTTCGACAAAAATGAGTGCGTTTCAAATAATCCTAAAATATAGCCAACTAAGATACTCTAGAACGCAATAGACACAATTCGTAGTGGAGTTGACAAGAACTGTCATTTGTTTCGGCTATCACCGCGTCATACTCTTTGTGCCTTTATCTCTATTAATTACTCGAAATTTATGTAAGCGCATAGTATATAGTCGGCATAAAGCTGCCTTGGTACCCGGATCTTTGAGCGCGTCGTTCGTGTAATGCTTGTAAAGATTCGGGGAAAGAGAACTTCCTTAAGGAACACCTGCGGTGGACGCATAGCACGAGGAGGTTTGCTGACTAAGCCGTCGTGCCAGTCGCTGTCGAATGCCTTCTCTATATCTATACTACACTCCACCACTTTCAGAAGGCGAGGTGTCGGAGGCATCGGAGTGGTGCGGTATGCGGTGGTGGGGCGCGGGCGCTGTGGCGCGGCGTGGGGGGCAGCTATACGTCGCCGCCGCTGCCACTGTCGCTGCCGATCCTGCTGCGCCGCACCACAGGCGATTCTATGTGAGTGTGGTATTTTAATATTCCCACACCGGTTTCGGTGTCTGTTTTCAATGAAACCAGGCCTGGGCAACGCAGTACTAATTTTATAGTACATTAGTATGTGCGCAGTGTAAAAGAGTTCTGTCTTTTTTTTTCCTTTACTCTCATAACCCAGTGTGAAGGACGACCGACACGACAGGCGAGAGATCAGGCGCAGGACCGACTTTTATATGCCCATTCGACGCATAGATCATCTTGTCAGACAATCAGTCTGCATAGTCCTAATCAAACTTGGAAATAGCATGTTTCCAACGCGGGAATCGACCGACCTTCGCGTCAAGCGCTGTACCACTGGACCACGGAGGCGTCACATTATGCTTATTGGATTATAGTCGGCGTTTGCATTACCAGGACGCCCGAATTCAAATACGTAATTCTAAATAAAATGCCTGTTCCGGCCATTTTCAGAAACGAAATTAAATATATTATAATTTTATTAATTCTCAGAGCGTCTTCAACGACCCATCGAACCTACTCTGCCTGTTTCTGTGCCTGCAACTCTCGCTAGTTGTGCTGCAGCTCTGCCTGCTCTTCAGCTCCTTCGCTTGGCACAACTTCATTGCAGTCCTAATGCTGTTGTTCATCAACTACTACACCCTATTCAAGATGATGCGGGACTACTTGATAGCGTGGAAAGTCTACAATGCTGAGAACATTATACAAGACAAGAATAATTTGGTGAATGTCAACTAATTTGGAAAAATTTGTGATCGCTATTTTAACAGTTCGGGCGTTTCTTATAAAGCTAGTGTTATTCAAAATTTTGTCCGCACAAAATGTTCGGGGTTTCATTTGAATATGGTTTGTGTCATATCTAGTCTTATCAATGCGAGTGCAGTGTGACAAACAAGTTGTGATTCTGAAATAATCATAGCACCCTCTGAATCGTAATCAAAACATATGGAATGTCAGTATTACAGTGTTATGGTTGTGGTCAAAAATCTTCATTAAAATACTGACAAGCCTTACGTTTTCGAATCAGTGGACGCACAGCTTTAAAGTCATTCCACTGTCAGTTTTTCGTGTTCTTCCTGTATTTGGCTAGGTGTTGCCAGATTAAAAATGAAAGTTTGTTACACTGTTGATTAGTTTAAGCTGCAGATGTACTCATATTTTTTTAAGTGTGTATCAGTGTGTAAACATTAAGAATGGTTTGAATCAAAGAGAAATATAGTCACATCATTGGAAGTACTTAAAATTTAACGAAAACAGGAATTTATTGGATGTGTAATGACTTGTATCCAAACATTGAACTAAAAACTCGAAAATTAAAAAATAAACTTATATTACTTGCCATATACATTTTTTTTATTTAGTGTAATAATTTTAAACTTATCTCTAAGGAGGAAATGATCATAAAGGCATAAAAAGTAGCATAAGAAGCTATTGAACTAGAAATTCTTTGGTTAATACAAAATTGTATGATGGGGGAAATGAAAAGAGAGCCAGTTGACGGATCTACGTCATTTGGTTGGAATATGTCAATTCCATGTAAGTCATGGTCTGTCTGCTAAGTTTGATATAGACCAGCGAAATTATTTAGATCTACGATCTGTATCTGTTTCCACTTCTCTGATAGTACATTTCATGATATTGCTATAAATCATGTATGTTTACAGTCTAATCAAAAGTTAGTATTGTTTGTAAAGTGCTACCAACTCTAGTTAACCAATTTTAATGTAATTAGTACTTTTTTATTTACAGGTTAAAATATAGTTATTAACTCAAAAAACATTACTTTACAAATACCCATGACGGAGTTTGTTTACTATCATTTATTTGCACTTTAGCAGTCTTCATTTTGTCTCTTACTAAATCACATGCTTTTAACAAATCCTTATTCTTTTGTTCAATAGCATTCAATCTAACAGTATGCCTAAAATCTACCAAAACATCTACGAGACTGTTGGAAATATTGTCCTTCGAATCTTGGAACTTCAACCCAAATTTCGTCAAAGTGTTGTAAATATAATCAGCTATTAATAAAACAGGTACAGGTGAAAAGTTTGATGATTCTGACTTC
This sequence comes from Cyclargus thomasi, assembly GCA_026546445.1. Classification (NCBI taxonomy): domain Eukaryota; kingdom Metazoa; phylum Arthropoda; class Insecta; order Lepidoptera; family Lycaenidae; genus Cyclargus; species Cyclargus thomasi. Next base: position 7,040 of record JAOTAV010028044.1, read on the forward strand.
ATTATTTTGTTGGCAGTTCCTATAAGATTAAGTAAAGAGTTTATACAAGAACTAGTATTAAAATCTTGTCTCAGAGCGTCTAAATTCATTTCCTCAACTTTATGAAGCTCTTTTAATAGATTGTCATTATATTCCGCAGTTCTTTCTATGTTACTGTTTATGTACACTTCGACATCTTTGAAAAAGAATTTGAACCTTTTGAAGACATCTTCAGCACTTTTCATCATTTCATCATTGTATTCCATCGAGTACCTGTATTTAGACATTAGACATGCCATCCTGAATGTGTCTGCATTGTAGGTTTCTAATAAACTAGGTATGGATATGGTATTTTGTAGTGATTTAGACATTTTTGTGTCTTTCAGTATTAGATGGCCAATATGTATCCAGTAATTGGCCCATTGAGTTGTGTTGTGATAGGCACAAGATTGGGCTTCTTCATTCTCATGATGGGGAAACTGTAAATCTATACCCCCGGCATGAAAGTCCAACTGAGAGCCGAATACTTTGCTGACCATTGCCGAACACTCAATGTGCCAGCCCGGTCGGCCTTCCCCCCAATTGGTTTTCCAGCTAGGTTCATCAGGCTTACTGCCCTTCCATAAAGCGAAGTCCATTTTACTTCTTTTACTTTTGCTACTAGGCTCACCAGAATCCTGAACCTTCTGAAGTTTTCCATATGATGAGTACTTTGAAGTATCAAAGTATACTGAGCCATCCTGAGCAGCATATGCCATTTCATTGTTAACAAGGCCTTCTACAAAGGATTTTATGTTTTCAATATGATCTGATACTCTGGTTATGATCATAGGTTTTTCTACATTTAATGCTGCCATGTCTATCCAGAATTCATGTTCAAACTTTTTCGCAACCGTTCTGAAATCTGTTTTGGTGTCGTTGCTCTTCTTTATTATCTTATCGTCAATGTCCGTTATACCCATGGCCGTTACAAGTTTTATGTCGAAAAAAGATTTCAGTATCCTCTGAATTATGTCCAATTTTACGTAGCAGCTAGCGTGGCCGATGTGAGCAGAATCATATACGGTGGGTCCGCATGAGTACCACGTAGCTATTTTGGGGTCGTTTAGTATTATCGGAACTTTCTCCTGAGCAACGCAGTTGTAAACATAAACACCTACCGGGTTCCCGTTCGGCATTAGCCATTTCGTGTCCTTGTATGGTTTTAAGCGACACACGTGAGTAAGATTCCTTTTAAATATTGGATAAAGTTTTCTCATGTTTATATTGTTATAAAACAACTGCGAAAATTATTGTTGATCAAAAATATTTAAGTTTACGAAAATTTTCAACTTTGTAGGCTGACAAGTGGTTGACAATATTTGACATATTTCTGATGTCACAAACATCTGATCGTCAAAGCAAGTGTCAAGTCAAAACGAGCAATGTCAAGTTGACATAATGACATTATGCCTTTAATTGTCAATTGGGTTTATCAACACAATTTCCATTAAAATTATTAGCAAAAACTATTTAACCATGGTTACTTTCGCTCCAGATGAAGTGGGTTTGGTGGACAAAACTCCGTGCGCAGGAATTAGAGCTGATCTTAAGTTATGTTTGTTAAAAAGCGACTGCTGTATGAAGGTTAGAAATGTATTTCTTGATCTTGTTTATAATCGATTTTTACTCATCTTATAGAAGTATATATGTTTTATTTATGAATAACATTGTTTTCAGTATAAGAAAACGCCAAGGGAATGCTTAAAAGATGGTGCCGTCCCTGACGAATGTGTACAATTGAGGCAGTCATTTTTCGAGTGCAAAAGATCATTGGTATGCAAATATAGTCTTTTTTCCATACTTATTGCATTTTATAAGAAGCCTCTTTACAATGGGTATTGGCTCACTACAGGTTATCATCCTTGTTATGGTGTATGATGGCTATGGCCAGGCATTTTAACACCAATGGATAGTGATCTGCAATAATTCACAATGGCCTGGCTATGACAGACCATTGTGTTCTGGGCGCTTAATATTATGATTGTAAGGCTTTGTCACATGAAAATATTGTATTGGACTTAAAATATACTTTAGTAGTTAATAATGTGGAAATTAGATTATATATTATGTAAGACAAGTTTTTATCCTGTGGCAAGTCTCAAAACCTTTAAAATATAGTTTTTACTGTTTAAAATATGGGTTTTAATGTTTTATTACAACTAGTCTCTTAAATTTATTTTGATATTATTTATTTTATTTTTTCAGTTAGATAACAGAAGGCGGTTTCGAGGACATAAGGGATACTAACTGGAGATTGAAGAAAAGTATATTTAGTGTAAATATAGACTGTTATTTATGTTTTTATTTGTAATAAAGAATGTTAATTAAAACTATTTTTGACTTCAAATTCAATTTATAATATTACTAGCTGTTGCCCGCGACTGCATCTGCATGGTAACTTTTCCCTTGAAAGTTTTCATGATTTTTTTTGATACAAACTTCATGGAGCTCGAGACCTTTTTAACGAATGCAAAGCCCTGGAAATCGTTTGGTGCATTCTGGAGTTATATTGTCAGTAAGAAAAACCCGACTTATATGTATTTATATGCCAGATTATTCATACATATTTTAAGTCAAATCAAATTTTCTGCTTGGAATGTATTTCTGGCACTTACTTTTCTACTATTGCTTGCCTGCGGCATGGCGACCGAAGGATAGACAAAATGACACACATCTTGCGGTAAAACGAAACACTTTCTAGGTGCCTGCTGGTGCTGCAAGGTAAAATGACTAAGCTTACTAAGACCCATACATGGTTTATAGTATAATCATATTATTGTATAAAAATACAATTGCGTTCTGTAACAGCTATACTAGTCGTATAAAAATTATTTCTTTATGTGTGGTATCATAAAATTTGAGAGCAAGATATTGTTGCGTCGTGTATCCCCAGCGCACGACGTTTTTTGATGCGATGCAAACGCCCAGTCGTAGCGCTGCAAACGCTCGATTCGATCGTTATCGCATAGCTTCAGAAAGTTTACCGTGTACTTTGGCTCTCAGTGACGAATCTTCTCGGCTTCTTCACAATACCTGTCGTTTTGCGTTAACGATGGGTATTTCGCAGGAATAGAAACAAATTATAATTTTAGGGTTTTTATTATAAAAATAATTCAAATATTTACACATGCGTGTCTTATAATTAAAGTAAAATCTAGCTAGAAGCTATTTGTTGAACGTTGTAACAGGATCGAAGTGTAGGAGAATAGAAATATACTGCATCACTCAGAGGTAAAAATTTATTAGTGAACTGTAATTATTTAATAAAGATTGTGTGGCTCCTTTTTTAATTACAGATAAGAAACAATATTCGTCTCTGAGTGCGGCAGTTTAACTCGGACCAAATAAAAAAGTTAAGAAAGAGTTTTGCAACCACTCCGTAGGGTAGAGGTAGTTCTAAACTCTGAAGTCTAATTCTACCCCACACACATATAACAAAACAACGCCTTATCTCGTAAGGCGAGCGGTGTGTGACTTGTTTTTGAAAAATGTCTTATCTTTTATATTTGGTCTGAGGTCGAACGTTGAACGATATATCGAAAAGTTACCACACGGCTAGTTCAAGATGTCCAAAATTGCATCGAGGCATCGAAATACTTAATTGAGTGTGTGTATAATAAACAGGGTGAAACAAAAGTAAATGATAAAACTTTAAGGGGCTGTTTCGCCGCTTACTGTTAAAGTTTCTGTTAGGCTATCTACAACTTTTTTGACAGATTCTCCAAAAACAAAATCTGTCAGATAAAATTGTATCTCTCAAATAAATAGACTAGCTGTAAGCGGTGAAACAGGCCCTAAGGATCGTATGCGTCCCTGATATAGAGTTCACTGTGGAAGTAGCAGCGCTGAGAGCGACAAACTTGTGAGTCTTGTCGAGTGGTAAGTTTGTCGATATAATTAACTTAAAATTTTAAGTAATCTTACTCATCAAGATCATACAGTCATAATATTATAATATCACTTTCATAGGTATCTAAAATACCCATAACAAAATCTTTTGAACATTTTAAGGTGTCATTTTCCTAGGTAACTATTTAAGCAGCTTTTACAAAGTTTAATTTGTATGATTTTTGGACACAAAGACCTTGATTTGGCCAAAGAAGTTTGTTGCCATGGTTCAATTGAAATTTTGTTGGTTTATCGAAACTGGTGGTGGAAACGGGTGGTATTTGCGATTGATCGTTTCGATCAATGTCGTCAGTGAATCAGCATTCGATGGAATACTTGTCTTATAACGTTGGGATGATATCCTCCTTGGAATACTTTTTCTAACTTATAAATTACTAATCATTCTCTTTTAATTGATTTAAAATTACTTATTACTTAAAGGAAAGAACAAACTTTAAAGCAAACGCCTACTTATGAGAAGAATTATAGAAAAGTTCGTCCTATCCGTGGTATTATTAAAATCCTATTAAAGTGTCAAAGTAATTATTATTATTAAGGCGTGGTTACTAAGTTGCAAAAATAGAATCATTTTGATTCTCGTAGATTCAAAATAGTTGCAAGGCTCCTCTTCATGTTGACCATGATGGATCACCATTGTGGTGCGTATACAATTAACGTAGACCATAAGAATTTGCCCAATTGCAGGTTTAGGTATAATCGTCTATATTTGCCCATCATTGGCGAACATGAAGAGATCTCTAAGCATTTCTTTAAAAGCAAATACTTAGTTTAAAAGTTTTAGAAAATTCTATTATCTACTTTGCACAGAAGTTGTAAAGAAGTTGTAATAAAATTGGAATATCTACTTTGAATTAACATCTGCTGTAGCGATCATTTCTATTATAGCAAGGTCATCAATCTTTTGGTTTCTTGTTATTTTAATAGGTTTAAGAAAATATTTTATGTATTTATGGTTTTTTATTAATCTCAAGAAAATATAAGCATTGAGGAAGACCTTTAAGACAATATTTGGTCTCGACGATAGCTTCTACTTTTCTTTAAAAAATTCAGCTTACAGTTGAATATTGTTTGCATACCAATTTTTTTTTAATTAATGATAAAAAGGGTCTTCAAACTTTCGATATTATATGACGCTGGAAAAATATAATTTTGTGTATTTAATGCCTTGTTTTTGAAGTTTTTTAGAAGTTTATTCGTACCATTGTACCTACATTGGTTAGCCGATCAAATTGCTTGAATAAACTTCTTTCAAAAACCCAAATATAGACATTCGTGTTAGTACAAATCTTGACAAAATAATCGAATGCATTCTTACAATAATTAAAACTATTTTCGTTGGCATCCGGAGTTACTTACAATATTTATTGCTGAAATAATACCATAATACTTATCGACTACCCACTGGGTTGGTCAACTTTTTCTCAGGTACTGTCATGGTTTGAATGGACTAAATGGGAAATAAATCAAAGTTGTTCTTTAGCTTATTAGTATAGTCCCTGCACCTGGACGCCGTTTGTCCATCACCACGGTCAACCGAGAACGAGAATATTGAGGGCTCATAAAATGCTACTTTATGACATAGACTACAGGTTTCATTTTCCTCAACGCCTTTATGTCTGATTTACACGTATTAAGAGACTTAATTTTAAGTTATTAACTTCATGTAAATACACAATTTAGTGGTAAGTTAAATGACTTAAAATGAAGTTAAAATTTAGTTACCTACTTATCTACATAATACGTGTAAACCAGACATTAATCACGCCTACGACATTGACGATAGAGAATGTCGCTATAAAATGAAACTTATAGCCTAGATAATAAAGTTGCATTTTATCGGGCTGAAATGATCTCGTTCTCGGTCGACGGTGTTGGTGGACAAACGGCGTAAGGGCTTGAAATCACGTCTACCGGCTTAACATAACCATCATGAAATACGAACGAATAGAAAAACTGGCAAATAGTTTGGATAAACTAACAGTTACAGTAAGCTTTGCACATCTGCTACGTATATTATCTTGCCGTAGTAGGAAACACTTTCTCGATCGCCATGCTAAGCCCTAAACTAAGCTAGCTGCTAAGCAGATAAGAATAACGTCGTTAAAAACATTAGTAATTAACATAAAGATTTATAACAATTAGTCCAAAACAACAAAGTTGAAAAAGTTGGCCAGCCCGGAATATGATCACAATTTGGTGATATAGTAAAATACATTTGTAAGCAGTGACACGTGCAAAAGTATTGAAAATTTTTAAGTAACTAGAATAGCTTTATAGCAACATTTCGTAATGACTTAGTTAAAAGCAACAAATTGTTATTGTACAATCAGAGAAGTTGAAACAGATACAGATTGTGGATCCAAGTGGGTCGGGTTATGTCAAACTCAGCCGAGAGATCACAAATTACATGGAATTGACATATTCCGACCAAATGACGTAGGTCCGTCAACTGGCTCTCTTTCAATTTCCCCCATTATACCTAGCTTCAAGTACGAAATTTAAAGTCCTTTAAAAGATTAGAATATTTATTTGAATGTGTAGTGTGTAGGCACTTGAAAGTAAAAAAAATCGTTAGATAAGGCTTTCGGAAATCAATCTCACCCTGTGGAAATATTAGAATGTGAATAATTTTACCACCAAAAGAAAATATTGTATATAGGATTTTCGTCAGTCTGTCATTAAAATTCCAAAATAGGGAATATGCATAAAGAACAAAATTCAGTTAAAGTGTTAAAGATATACAGAATGCAAAAAAAAATGATTTGTGTTGGGAAGTGAGTAAGTATATTAGTGATTTAAGTTTTCTACCTGTCTCTTTCTCTCAAAACGTAATTTAGTGTATGCAGCTTATAGACTTTGACGTCAAAGTCTATATCGTAGCTCTCTTTCTGAGTATTTTAAAGCTTTATAATTTTGTTATTTTCAATTTTATCAACAACACTAATTAGACTACATAGTTTTTCAATAACGTAAGATTTATTTAATTAAATAATAAAAAACCATGCATATCCCTATTTTCAAGTCATGTAAAGTTTCACTTAGGTATTAAATAGTGGTAATTTTAATGTTTTTTTATCTGTTCTGGCTATGATATGTGTTTTTCGATATGTTTAATGGGACTAAGCTCTTTTTTGTAACTGATTAATGATTAAGTATACTGTTTGTCGTTTCCATTCATATCCTGGGCTTTGACTTTGACTTTGCAAGATTTAAAAGCAATTTAATACTATTCGGTCTCTCCTAATTTTTTTTTCAAGTGCCTACACGTACCTAAAAAAGTTTAACGGTCCTTTACACACATTTCGTTGCATTGACAAAATCATACCACAAAATTGAATAAGATGACACGTGCATATCTTAAAATGGCAGCATTAATTTTTAGGCGAGACTCTGTTTAAATCTAGACTATAAGCCACCGACCGCGCGTTGTACTTAGTACTAAGACGGTGCTCCCATTTCCCTTAACTATATTTACAAGAACATAGCCGGATTCTGCTCCATAATCCATTTCTTATTTGCCAAAACCGCTTTTTAGATCGTATTACCCGTGCAACTTAACTATGCATATGTCCTTAACAAAGTCATTTTGGAAAAATGTAAAAAAAAAAAGTAATGTCCATAATAGTTATAGAAATCTAGCAATTTCGATGCTTGTATCGGTAACAATAATTAACGAGCTTTATGTTGCTGTGTTTGGACACTATGTATATGTTTTTTTTTTAACTTATTCTAAAACTAGTTGGTGCCCGCAACTTCGTTGCGCAAAAATTTGTATATCACGCGGAAAACGTAAATTTTCCTGGAATAAAAAGTTTCCTATATGTTGCCCAGACCTAATAATAAACAAAAAAAAAAATTCAAATCCGTCCAGTACTTCCTGAGATTAGCGCGTACAAAGAGACAAACAGACAACTTTTTTTGTCGATATGTGTTCTATTGTTGTTCCTTAGCACCCCCACATTGATTATTTTGTAAACATATTAAATGTACAGACACTCCAATTTTACTGTTTTATTATATGTATAGAATAACTGACTTTGTCAAGGTCATGTTCATTTATTAGGCATAAATCGCACAGGTTATAGACGGTCTTATCGAGTACAAATATTATACGTACATATTCAATAATTAAAGACTATGCTGGTTTGAAACCATCCTTGCTGATCAAAACTTTGCAGGTTTATCATACATGCCAAGTTGGTTAACATACAGCAACAGTTATTAAAAACAATCCTGACTTAAAACCATCGATCCACCAAACATACATAGGCCACAGTTGGCTCATAAAAACAGGCATTAAAGGCTATACTGGCTTAATACCATCTTGTGCCCATTTGGACAGTCCAAACGGGCCTGATCCCGTTACTAGAAAGTCTGTATAGGCCTATACAGGCCCGTATACCCACACAGCCTGGCCCGCAACGCGGTGATCAGCATGGCCGCTCCTGACAGGTCGTCCAGCAAATTCGCACACTCGCAGACTAAAAGGTACATCTTGTCGCCATGAGCAGCGACTGACTTGTGTAGTGCTATCTTCCTCATCCCGACGGAGTGAGGGAGATGACGATAGAGCATCCGCGCCCCCGTCCAGTACAGCCAGTTGCGTTCGAACCGCTCCCCGTCGTCGCCTTCGAATACCTGAAAAAGAGAAGGGTTGGCTTTTAGGTAGGTAAGAACAGACCGGATCTAAATTTCATCTTCATTCATCGACAGGTAAGCGGAGATGCTGTAGGAGTTAGGACAGGGGACATACCGTTTTGAAACTATATTATTCCAAATTTACAACAAACATGAGCTGGCCTAGCTCGGATATCATGGAAAAGCGGATATCGAAGAGTTGAACAGTCTTTTTGCCCTGAACTGATCTGATAGTATTTCTGTTTTTTCTAATTTCTGCTTGTTTTGAAGGCTACTAGCTCGAAAGTCACCCTATCTTCTACAGTTATCTCACTTTATTAGTAGATAGTATCTGACATTCTAGGTATAGATGAATTACCTTATAAACACTAATGATAAAACCGGTAGTCGGTGTATGTGATTTCTTTGGTCCCCCAGCTAGGTCGTTGAACGGCGGACGACAGATCATTGCCACCTCGCTGTACAGATCCAGGGTGTGAGCTGCCGAGTACCTGGTGGAAAGAGGTCCAGGATATGCAATAACAGTTATTATCATCTGAGGAATAGGTAAGTTTTAGCCTAGTCACGAGCGGTCCTTTAGAGCGTCCGTGAACTTTAGGAGTGGTAAGGCCTTTGGTTCACATTCGAGAGGGCAGGTGCAACTTTTGACCCCGGTGGAGGCGTATACCAATGATATATTTTCCGATCTAAAGTACAAAATACGGATGCTCATTGCCGTGGGAGACCCATGCTTCCGTACGAATGGTTCGGCTCGACCTGAGTGATACCACGGCCTCACAGAAAACTGGCGTGAAACGGCGTTGTGCTGTGTTTCGTTCAGTGAGTGAGCTTACCAATGGCCCAACTTCCCTAATCCTCATAAAGGCCGGCAACGCACTTGAAGGGCGAGGGCAAGTTTCTTTCTATCTGATAACCCGTCTGTTCGCTTGCCTCCTAAATTTAAAAAGGCTACGATAGACCGACAACAAGGTGTACAAATAGTTCGCTTTATGATTATTGTGCTTTGGTTTATGTCGTAAAGCTTTAAACATGTTTGTAACTAGTAAAGTGACGGGTATAACAGAACTTATACGTCCGCGTGAAACTTTATAAATTACCACGTTTTTACAACATCTTTTGATTACTGCTCGGCTCCTAATGTCCGTAGCGTGATGTTATATAGCCTATACCTTCTTTGTTAAATGGACTAGTAAACACAAAAAAATTCGATTCTGGCCGGTAGTTCCTGAGATCAGCGCATTCAAACAAACTCTTCAGCTTTATATTATTAGTATAGACAGTAACTGCAAAAGAAGCAAGTCGCCTTTTTTTACTACTATGACCAGAAATCTTCAAGAAATTCTGCTTTGCCCACGTAAATCACTTTCCAAGTCTGTCATCTACTTTCCCTCTGCGTGCAGAAACAAAATAATTAACAGAATTTTTAAGAGTAAATACCTGATAGTCTTGGGGTCGAATTTGGTCAACGAAGCACTCCTCATGTTGTTGTAGAACGAAAGGGGGTCCGTTTGCGTCGTGTTAATTACGTAGTACGATATGAAGGGGAACTCGGCGTTCTTTTCCATGTTCGCCAACAGCATTCCTCCAACTGCCGTGTTCGCGTGTGCTACATCGTTCAAGAGTTCTCCTGCTGCTGTCTTCTGCTTAAATAAGGGTTTGGCAAGCGGAGATTCGAGGATAGGCTCTATGGGTTCTAACGGGCTCATGAGATGTGCTAGAATACAAAGCTTCGGGTCAGCGACCTCGAGGATGCTGAGTGAGTTTTGTGATTTGGTCGCTACACCCTTCTCGGGTGTTGGAGGTGGCACTGGGAGCTGAAATGAAAATACGCAAAAGTTAAAACCAGGCTGAGCAAATAATTGTAGTTATTGCAAATCGTGATTTTAATATTTTCTTGTCTCATCTCCAATCGCAAACTAGGTTAGGTACTTCCACTTAAATGTTATATAAATAGAAAAAAATAGCTCGATTGATATAAATCGTTTTTATTAACCTGTGATCAAGTACAGTGATTCGATACTTCAGTTTTATGTTAAGGATCCTTAAGTTTTTACCAAGCCTTCAGGTACTATTATAAATTCAAACCAAGTAGTTCATTTTATTTAATTTCAACAACGATATCGGTTGTACCAGGTTGTACGAAGATTTTTTAAGAGTCCTACGCTGTCCGAATGTAGGACAAAGGCTTTCCCCAAAGTCATCCTTCTTCTCAATCTAACGCAACTTTTTTTTTTATAAAAAAAAACCGTTAGCAAGTTCGGCTCATGTCGGCCCGGAAGATTGCATTTTCCAAAGGGATACCTACCGGAACCCCATCAGGTAGGAACCGTCCCAGCGCGTGGGCCGGTATAACGAAACAGTCCCGTTCTAGCGTGGCCAGCGAGACGGGCTCCGTGCGGCGCCTCTCGTTCGTTGGGGGCCGCTCCCATCGTAGCAGGGACACCGAGGGCTCTCGCGTCACCAGCGGCTGCGGGGGCTCCGCTTCCGGCCCACTCCCGCCACCCAGCACGGGGCCGCATCGCTCTGAAACATTCGATTGGTTTGTTACGATGTGTTTAAGGAAAGACTTTACTTAAAATTTAAAGATCAAGACATTAAGGGTCTTTTTTTCCACTTCTTGGTAAGTGCCGTTTCGTATCAGCTATCCATAACTTATATTGGAGAAATGCATGGAGAATTTATTAAATAAGTTGCTAATAGTCTGTCCGGCAAGTGGTTCAACCAGCCTTAAGACGTTTCGGGCCTGTTTCGAAACTTCCTTATATATGTGCCTTATAGACAGGTGACTATATGTTGCCTTATCAAGTGGTGAGCAGCCCCATACTCTTGCTCCGGCATGCGCGATATGGTACCGCGCGGGTTGCACAGCGACACGTGATAACGCAAGATGGCGAAACCATAGCTTGTCAACTAACTACCCAGTTCGTGTTCTACCATTCTCTGATCATTCAATTAACAACTCCGTTTTCTAGTGGTACAGAGCTCGTCGTAGGTTCCTGCGTTGGAAACATATTATTTCAAACGCGGGCTGATCACCTAAATGTCTGAAAAGTAAGATGTTTCATGTGTCAAACATATTGTGTGAAACATATTATTTCAAACGCGGGTTGATCACCTAAATGTCTGAAAAGTTAGATGTGTGTGAAAAGTAAGAAGTGTCGGATGGGCACGTAAACAGTAAGTCCTGCGCCTGATCTCTCGCCAGTGGTGTCGGTCACTGGATTACGAGAGTAACGAAAGAGAGAGTGCTCCTATGTACTGCGCACACACTTGGGCACTATAAAATTACTCCTGCGTAACAGGCCTGGGTAATATGTAATCGACCGTTGTCACCGAAACCGGTGTGGGAGCTATTATTATCATTATCCTCAAGTCCCCTTGAACACACAATAAATTTGATCGAAATAGGTCCAGTCGTTTGGGAGGAGTTCAGTGACAAACACTCACACTAGAAATTTAATATTACGTATCCACCCTTGAGGGTGCTTGAGGCCTCGTTGTAAAGTTATTTACAAGATTACACTTTATTTAAAAAACTTCATTAAGATTCCACCGCAATCCCCAGATAGGCCACGTTCTCGCTGAGGGCGGGCTATCGAGCCCTCAATGTCTGAATATTTCGGACTTTTCACGAAAACTCTCGAATTTTACAACAGAATGTGTCATGATTGTAAATTGTTGTGAAATTTTCGTTAATAGAGCTATGAGAAACCGCTGGAAGAAATCGCTGTAAGCGTTAAGAACGCCCATTTGCTTTATTCCTAACGTAGTTTTTTCTCTCTAATGTATGTTTTGTTTTTTATAAGCAAATAAAGAATTTATAAATAAATAAATATATCCATTGTTAATGTAGGTTTGGTTAAATGATTTGACTGAATTTATGTTTACGTAGGTGCAGATTTTAAATTCGAATAATGCTATGTTTTGTCTGATATGCGTTTAGCATGATAATGAAAGTTTTCAAGAAATCCCTTTATAAAAGTTTTGGAGGACTTATTATATTAGAAAAGTTTGTGATACAGAAAAAAATATGAAAATAGTTTCTTCTATCATCCTCAAAAGTGGGTCGAGAGAGCAGTAGCGTAAGATAAAACTTGAAAACTATTTCCCCTGATATCCAATTCCCAAAACCTTTTCACTTTCAGTCTCACTTTGGACGAGATTCCTCTAAAGATAGTCGTTACATTCTCCTTTATTTCCTTTTGTAGTTGAGATAAAATATTCCCAAGTTTGCTGTGTGTAAGCACTCTCTAAATTATATTTATCCCAATACCCAGTAATAATAAATCGAAAAATTAACATATCATGTTATCTACAAAATAAAAAACGCTAGTCAAAATGTAAACCTGCAGGGCTGTTTTGTTAAAAATAGCTATCAACAATCAACGATAGTAATTATCTAAACTTCAAAGGAAATATATTTTCCATACAAATCGCTGAATCGTTAAAATTGCTGTCAAAATCTATACGAAAGGGAACATTGAGACTACTTTGCCATCAGTGGCGTAACTATACCGTTACGTCAATCCAATACAATAACATGTCAAGTGGTTATTGTATAAAATAATGCCACGCGTCTAGGGGGGCTGATCGGGGGCCCCTTCCGGCTGGGGGCCCGTGGCATTTTGCCGGCTTGCCACGGCTATTGTTTTGTTGTTACATGATACAAATTTGCGACTTTGGAGCAATAATTGCGCAATTATTGCTATCGCGAGATACATAATAGCCCTGCGGGCCTTACAACCCTTAGGTGAATGGTTAAATTAACGACTCACGCCATCATCAGGTTTACAACATCATGCCGTTCCATTAAAACTACAACTGACTGTACCTCTAGTAGAGAATTCTCTATCGTATAGTAGATAATCAAAGTAGAGCTTTGATGTTTTTTATCAATCAACGTTTTATATCCACGTGAGGTGAATTTCCTCACTTCATAGCTGGCATGTTGTGTTGGCGCGTTCCTGAGCTGCTGCCAACATGCAACAGCGTTATACCTGTCCCTCTCGCACGTACACTCGCTAACACAAACTACGTCATTATTATGTAAACAAACACTGAAAAGTGTTTCCACGTGATAAAGCTTCTTCATTTACAACATCAGAGTGCCGAGTGCGAGTTTACATAGGTTTTTATATGGTATTTGTACAGCGCCACATAGCGATGCTCACGGTCACATGAACAAATCTTCTTCTATATATATAAAAGAAAGTCGTGTTAGTTACACCACTTATAACTCAAGAACGGCAGAACAGATTTGGCAGAAAAT
>JAOTAV010028055.1:0-20876 GCA_026546445.1 Cyclargus thomasi
TAGGGAAATCAAAATCACTATATGTTTCCATACAAATTTTGAGGAGTCCCCTCGATTACTCATGGTTCCCATCATCAACCACCAATATGGTGAATATGGTACCTATTCGGAACAATACCCTATACAACAAAGCAAACATTTTTAAAATCGTTTCACAAACGCCGGAGCTATGGTTGAACATACATAAAAAAAATAATAATAAAATATATATATATATATATATATATAACCTCCTCGTTTTTGGAAGTCGGTTAAAAATACAATTTAAAAAACTGTCAGGAAAAGGCTTGATCTTGACTATCTTAATGACACTTTGTATGTTATAAAAAATAATTATTATTACGATTGAAATATATTGACTATTTACTATAATTCTAATCATAGACCAATTATTTTGTACACTTATAGATCCATACAAAATTTCGGATACGGGAATAATCTCTTAGGTCTAGACGGCGCTAGTCACGATACTGGATAAATTCTGAAGTATAATGATACAACAAAACTAGACATTTACATCAAACTAAGGAACCTTAAAACGCGAAAAGACAATTTTCTGCATTTTTATAACATCATATTAATAATTAAGATTTTCTAAAAAATACTTTAAAACCAATCCTTACAGCCAATTTTAAGCTGCAACTGGTAGATGGCGTCATTATAATTTACAAAGTATCTTGCATATTCAACACAAGATGGCGCGAAAAAAGTATGGCGCCATCTTGTGCTGAAATAGCAAGTTACATTATTATGATTATTATATAAAAATATAACAATAAATATTATTAAACCAAAAACTTAGATCTGCAAAATTTCGATAAAAAAAATATATAAAAAAAATAAAATTTGTTTATTTCAGATGACACAGATCCATAAAATAGTAAATACACTTATTGTACATAAAATAGTAAATACACTGTTAGTATACTATTCGAAACAGAGATTTTGTTCTTTTAATCATAATGTCGATCAGAGGACAATCTCTCTTAGGACACTGTGGCTGCTGCAGTGGATCCTAGCCAGAAGCGATGCAGTCTTTTTGCGGAGTCTGTCATCAAAACTATCCACATCTGCCAGAGCGAACATCGCTGAGGCATGAGGCACCCTAAAAGCATTATTATATTGGATGCGAAGGGCATTGTATGCTTTATTGGTATAGTTGGTCCATAGACTGCAGGTGTAGAACGAGGTGCAGTAAGCCTTAAACAGAGTGATTTTTACAGCGTCTGTGCGACGGCTAAATCTATGAACCAACATATTTGCCATAACCAACAATACCCTACGCTCTCTTTCGAGATCTACATTGTCTTAAGGCCGTCAGTCAAAAAATGTCCAAGATATTTAAAAGTACAAGTACACTCTTTCCAGAGGTTCATTATTAAGGTATACAGGGGAAACAATATTGGAACAATTGTTGCCGGCCTTAAAGACCATACACTGTGATTTTTTGGCATTGTAGAGTAAACCACACATAATTTATATCTAAGTTATATTAAATATTTTGTTTTTTACGATTCTGTTGATGGTAAGCTAGCTTCAATTATTAAATTCCTGGTCTTTGCAAGCCATGTAAATGCCAGAATGTATAAGAACCAATGCCATTATTTGTTCTTACAAATTTTATTTGTAACTACATTCATGCAAATAAATAAATAAATATTGTCTGGTACCCATAACACAAGTCCTTCAGGTACTTACCACGGGACCAGATTGCCGTGGTGTAAAGTGTCCATAGATATTATTATTATAATATTGTTATAAACAGAACTCATACACAAACTAAAGTATTATCACTTGGTTTAACTAATATTTTGCATAAAGCAAGCTTTCAATAATTGATTAATGAGCGGATACCTGCAGACTCATCACCATCAGAAAAGTAAATCGGATCAACTTTAATCTCCAGCGATTCTTCATGCAAATCTGAAATTAAATTAAAATTAAAGCTTAAAAAACTAAAGAAGAAAATTAACACAGTCATGTTAAAAAGACGGTTTTTTCAAAACAGTTCTAAATCAACAAATCAACAATTATTTCTATGCTTTATTTACTGAAAATATTTTTAACAGCCTGGTTAATTAAGAGAAGCCTATAAAGGACAAAACACATGTTGTTTTATGCAGTCAACTTTTTTTTGGGAAAATCTGATCCACCCTTTCTTTACAACTGTGCCCATTAATAGCTCACCAATGATTGAGTTACTGAGTTTTATAGTTCAATCGTATTTATATAATTCTCGTGTCACAATGTTAGTTACCTTTCATAACTGGAAAGTCTAACAAATTTTTCATACCCCTAAGTGATGAAGTTTTTTTACCTTTAAAATGAAAGCCTAATGAAGTGGGCACAGGAAAGCTTGTTGTACTGTAAATCTCAGTGAGAACCTTTCAACATCCCTAAAGTAATTGCAAATACCTTGACTGTTGCTCTGTGCCTTGCTCATAATTTCTACTGCTATATATAACTCGTTATACTGGTAGATTGACAATTGTATCAATGGTTAGCATTTGCTCTGAAATACAAAATTTTTATAAAAATACTATTTATTTTATATAAATACTTTTTAAGAGTTAAGCTGTAAAAGCGCACCAGCCTCATTGATATTTATTATTTACTTAGCCCTGAGGGGACAAAAAAAATATAATATACAATTGAGGATATAATTGAGGATATATTTGTTAAGGTGTAAATATTATAATAAGTAGTTTAAGTAACAGTCCTGGCACATTATACTTTTACAAATAGATAATAACGTGATGTACCTATCAAATAGAAAATATTATTATTTCCCTGAAAATATATTGTTTGAAGAGAGAAGTCTTACTTGCTTTTATTTCAAGAAATTAGTATAAATTATAATACAAACAATATTCATAAACAACAATATATACTTAATAGAAAAATTCTTCTTCTTCATCTTTCTTTATTTATTTATATAGCGCTTCTGCTATAAGGCCTATAACCGTGGTCAGTGTCAAGTAAAGGCGGGAAATCAATTTTCTTATTCCAATAGTTTTTAGCAACGTTACAAAAATTTCGTCAAGTCTAAAGTCTAGTCAGAGTAAAGATAAAACGTCAATGCAGTCAAAGTCAAGTCAGTTGATCTAATAAAGCGGTAGACACATTAAACACCGAAATAACACAAATTTAATAAAAAATACAAAACACACAACGTCACTTTTTGAAATCCCCGCAAACTCCTTCTTCGTTAAAATGGCCTCCCTTGTGGAATAGCCAGTATCAGCAGGGACTGAAGTAACGTTAAAAATTTGGTATCTATACCATTTACCGTTAAAAGTAACGTTATAACGTTAAAAGGTATCATTATTTTTTAATGTTACTTTTACCGCTACTTTTAACGTTATCGTGGGTCTACGTGCGTGCGACGTTGCCAATATGTGCACCAAGTACTTAGTAGCGAGAAGCGAACTAGTGACTCGCGGCAGGTAGCGACGGTTTCCACCGTATCAACGATAGTTATCTACCCATACGTCATCTAGCGGTCACGACGAAAACTACTTGACAATTAAATTAAAAAAAAGAAAGAAAATGGCCCATTGAATTTAATACCAATTTAACAATGGCAATTATGGCAACACTGTGTCTATGGTCACAATGTCAATGTCATAACTCAGATTATTGATTTCAAATTTGAAATTGTGTTACTATTGATTTTTGGAGTTATTTTATTTTATTAATTAAAATATGAACATAAGTGTGATTAGTATAAAGCAGTTAGAGCGCGTGTGTGAAAACGGAAGAAATACGTTTTCTCATTTACCGTGTAGCAGGCATGTATATTTTCACTTTAATTCTGATTATGATAGTAGCCGCTTACAGCTGTTGCAAATTATTTTTATAAGCTCTGCGACTTGTTTTCGGTTCATCCAATTTCCTTGTCATAGAACTAAAAACTATAAGCCAGTGTATTCAATGCCTTCATAAGTAAAGTGAACAATAGATTTTTTTTAAGCTGTCTGTTTTATAGCAGGTGCTAAACAAGTGCTAAACCTACTCAATACGTTTGTGTAAAACATGAATTCTATATTTTCATTAATTTTTAGTTCTCATGTCTTAAGTATTGATAATTTAGTTCTTTTTAGATCATTTAGGTTTTTAAAACATACAAAGTGAGTTTCTAATACAAATTTAATGTTTATGACCATTATAATTCATGTATAATAATTTAAAACATTTGTGACAAATGCTGCTTTATATGTTATCATTTGTATTGTTGGTTCTTTGTGGAAATTCATGTTCAATGTTAATAAAACTCAGTTGTTACTTGCACTGTTTCCACTATATTTACTGTTATTTATAATTTAACATATAAAATTGTTATAAATTATAAATAACAATAAATATAGTGGAAACAGTGCAAGTAACAAATGAGTTTATTAATGTTGAAATGCTGTTTTGTTGGTGGGTCTTTAAATTAAATAAACAAGTGTAGCAGTGTAATAATATATATCTAAAATGGAACCTAAAAATTAAAAATTTTCTTCTACTTCTTTCTTTGTGTCTCTGACATTACCATAACTATGGGAAGTGGAAGCTGTAACCTAATACTCTTATAAAAAAAAAAACGTAAGGTGAATTTTCTATAGTGCTTTTGGTGAATCTGCTTGACTGTAACCGAAAGCACTATAAAAGTTGTAAGATCTTTAAATTATTGTAGGCTATTAGCGTTAATTTTATATTTCAGTGGTGCTTCCAGGACAACATGGCAAGATAGTGCTCCATAGCTGTCACCTGCTTGTCATCTGTCAAGTAGCTGTCAGATCCAAGATGGAGGTTTTGTCTGTGGTAGAGGAGGCCGTGTCTCTGGAGCAGCTCGTTGGAGATCTGTTCCCGGATACAGACGAGCCTCTCCCCATACATGGTGAGTTGATGTTGTTTTTGTGTGATTAATTGTGTGTTCGTTATAATAACTAGACCTAATCTAAAGCTTGCTTAAAACATGCTAGTTGCTACTTTCTACCCCAACCACTGTAGTACTGAAATTTTTTGGGGTAGAAAAAAAAATTTTTAAAAATATTTTTTTTTTTGTCTAAAGAATAAAGTTTTTTCGCACGGCTAGTTCCTAAACCGGTGTAAGTCAATATTTCAAAGGACGATCGGCAAAAATGATGACGTACGGAGGCCAGTCTAACAATCAATGAGTCATTTTCATTAATTTTAATTCGTAAATCTGCACTAGATGGCGAAAGATAGACATCTCTAGATTTTCTATTGGTTCCCCACCATCTGAATTTAGCAGCAGGTCACCATCATTAATTTCATAATGGTTGTGTCAATCGTATTAATAGCAATCTAAAAATATATCAGTGTATGTCCAGAGTAGCATAAATTACAATTCTCTTTCTATTTAAATATATTTAATTGGTTAAAAACGGACATAAAACTCAGGCTAATGTACTAATAATGGTATAAGAATACTCTGATAAGTATGACAGTTGTCAAACTGACAATTGATTTTTGGCGGGCATGGCACTTCTTTGAGTGATCAGTGATGCAGGATTTTCGTTTTGACCCCAAATTCTACTATCAGTTTTTAAAATTTAATATTTGCAGATTATATAACCCATAATTATTTTCTATCGTGACACAAGTGTAGACAAAATGTTCGAAAATCCTTTGTTGCGAATTACATGTAAAATGCAATAAATGGGACTATTTCTTACATAAGTAATAGTTAAACCATAATTATAATAACTATTTAAATCTATTTATTACAATATTAAAGTTCTTCACTAAATTTAAATGTATGAAAAAAGTGTTATTTTTTCCCCTGGTTTAGTGGCAATTAATGCTGGTGTCAACGATAGTTGTCTACCAATACGCCATCTAGCTGCCACGACGATAACTGCCTGACAATGAAATGTATTTAAAGTACCCTGCCAAAAAGATTACACAGATAGAGATAATCAGCTAATGTCAGTTTAATCCCAAATAATATTATAGGTGGTGGTAGGGCTCTATGAAAAATCTATTTTTCACAGACGTTTTTTCTCAATGAAAAACAGTATTTTATATTCTATGATGTTATAATGCTGGGAAATACTGTTTTATCCATAACTAAACTATCGGTAATAGTTAGTACCGAAATGTATTTTTATAATAAAGAATTTTCTTCCACAGATTTCGCTGATCTGGAATTGAGTCTCACACAGAGCGCATTTACGAAACCTACCGAGTTTATTACGGATAATAAGAAGACTGAAAAACTGAATCAATTCAGTGCAAGCGAGACGAAAGATACGCAATTTTTTTTCGGCATGAAAGAAAGGGATAGCAAGAAACCGTACTCCTGCGACGTTTGCGGACTGAGATTCTCGTATAGAAGCTATCTCAATAAACATAAAAAGAAACATAACGGACAAGAGAACAGCTACAGCTGTGATCGGTGCTACCTGAAGTTTCCCACTCAGAAGCTACTGAAACAGCACAAAACAAAACACACCGTTACATTCCAACACTTCTGCAACGTGTGCGATGCAAAATTCACGTCAAAAAGTGGACTGAAGGCACACAAGAAGTTGCATGCCGGCGAGAGGCCGTTCATATGTGATTCTTGCCCTAAGAAATTTACGTCGCAAGCTTACTTGGACAAACATAAGAAACTACACTCCTTAGACAAGTCTCACGTTTGCAACCAATGCGGTAAACGATTTTCAGCAGAACTGTCCTTGAAGATACATAAAAGAAAGCATGCGACGACCAACACCAGGAGTTTCTACTGCGATATATGCATGAAGAAATTCACATCGGAAACATATTTAAAGATCCATAAGAAAGTACACGCTAGTAACAAACTGTTCAAATGCAAAGTATGCAAGAAGGTATTCAGTTCGGAAATATATCTAAAGATACATAAACGAAAGCATGCGCTGCCCAAAACTAACGCTACTCTTTACACCTGTGACATATGCGATAAGGAATTCAAGTCTCAAAACATTCTGGACATTCACAAGACGGTTCATACTACACACATAGATAGATCCTACAAGTGCGATCTCTGCGGTGTTAAACTACCCACCAGGGATATTTTAGAGCGACACAAAAACAAACACAATGAGCAGAGCCTCCACAAATGCACTGTCTGCCTTAAAATGTTTGCGTCTCGGAGATACCTCAACATACATTACAAGCAACACCCGGACGACCGACCGTTCTCGTGTGACATATGCTACATGAGATTCTCTCTAAATAAACACCTCATCGCCCACAAAAAACTGCACAAGGGCGAGAAGATAAAACTCTACAATTGTAACATATGCCACGAAAAATTTACCGCGAAAATATTGCCAGAGCACAAAATAACGCATAAACTTCTCGGCGATAGGCCGTACAAGTGCGACCAATGCCCTCAGTCATTTACACTCACAACACATTTGAAGTTACACCAAAAAGTGCACACAAAAACCACAATATACAAATGCGAGCACTGCCCGATGACGTTCGACAAGAAGTGGCACCTCCACAAACACGAGAAATCCCACACCGACATCAAACCGTACGAATGTGACATATGTCACATGAGGTTCCGACATAAGAGTCACGTGACAGTCCACGTGCGCATACACATGAACGCGAAACCTTTCCGATGCAAGGTCTGCTTCAGACGATTCCCCAATAATAGCGGATTGAAGCGACACAAGCTGACTCACAGCAAAGTTAAGGATAAACCTCATGAATGTGACGTCTGTGGTCAGGCGTTCGTTCGAAACAGCGACTTGAAGCGTCATGCGCGCGCGCACACCGGCGAGCGACAGTACGCCTGCGACGTTTGCGACAAAAAGTTCTCGCAGAATTGCAATTTGACGCGACACAAAAAGTTGCACGAGACTAACAAAGACTAAATAGAAGTAACTGCTGGGCGCGGCTTTCGAATATTAAGATATTTGAGTAATGTAAATTAATATATGAAACTCAAAAGATCAGCTCAAACCTCTGGAAAGATCGGGTTGAAATTAACGATATGCAGGTAGATGTTATGACGTAGGCATCTGCTAAGGAAATGTTTCGATAAATTCTACCAAAAGGGATAAAATATTCTTCATGTGAGCGAAGCCGCAAGCAAAAGCTAGTTAAAATAAAATATTATCAATAGATTCACATCACTGATAAAAAATTATATTTCTCACGTAGAAGTTGCAATATCTTGTAAACATGTTTAACAAGAATAATTGGATTCTTGGCTTTGTTCCATTACGATATTTAAAAGTCTGTTAGAGATTTTTCAATTCAAATTCAAACCTTATAATAGAATACTACCACTTTCCAGAATTTTTGTTTCTTGCTAGCAAAACTAACTTAAATAATTGTCATAGTTATTGTCCGTCCACACATTATCGGAATTGCTAATCAGAAAATCCGAAATTTCTGAGAGTATGGTATGGTATGGTATTCGACAGCTGCGTTAGAATTTTCTGATCAATAATGAATAATGTGCGGCCGGGCTTAAGCTGAAAACAAATTATCGGTCGCGACTTACGGACGCGGCTGACAGCTCCTATAGAAACGTCTGCAACTTACGTCTTATAGTTTGCACACTTCGATGTACAACCATTATCTAGATAGCGTCCGTAAGTCACGACTGATCATTTTTTCGGCTTTAGTCGTCGCTATACATGACCGTTTCCTCTACAATCTGCACTACTTACGAGACCAAAGACAACACATTATTGCCATAATTAAAAAAATTGTGGAATGTGTCCTTTTATAGTTTTTTCAATGTAAAAAATATAATTAAATTTTTAGTTCTATCAACTAACTTGTTATTATTAGCATCGTTTCTTTTTTTAATTATATTCCTATATACTTGGCTGTGTTTTACATTACTAACTTATTATCTGTAAATATGTTTTACATATTTAATTAGTAATCATTTATAATATTTAACGAACAACCGTTGTAAATAAGCTCAAGAATATGTTGATCATTACTCGTACAACGATATGTAATAACAATTTAAAAAAGTATTAATAATAAATAAAAGGAATAAAAAGCAACCTTGTTATTATTTGGTACATCATAGTTTATTTCTCTTTTCTAGAACAAAATTGTCGTTGACAACACTACACTTGGGTATCAATTAAAAAGAAATGTTTCAAAAAAATAAACTTTATTATATAAACAGGTATAATAAAACTTCTTACAATTCCATCACATTTTTGCCACTAACTAGTTATTTGAGTTTTAAAATAAATTGAAAAATGCATAAGGTGACTGCAAAGTATTATAAAACTAAACAAAAATGTCTGTGTTGAGTAACTTTTTATTTATTAATAATTATTATTCTTTGAGATCTTAAAGTAACTAGTGCACATGGTCTTAATTTTCTCATGTGTTAGACCTAAATATTGCGATTAAATTCTAAACGTATTTTTTGTGTAGAAATAAAAAAAACATCAACACCGACTAAATATTATGCAAATATAGCATATAATGAGTGAATTCTTATTCTTACCAGATGCAATAAAAAATCACTTAACATTTAATTAATAAATTCTAATATTTTACACATTTTGTACAAATTCTACAATCGAATAATGTCTATATACATTTTACAACTATACACTGTTCAAAGTACAATTTTTTTTATTTGTCCGGCATACGTACACCAAAACGCAAAATAAACATGAATGCGTGTTGTCTAAATATTTTTCGAGATGTAACAAAACAAAGTTACGCTGCTTAAGGACGTGTTATAAGGTATTATACCGTAAATGTTTATTATTACATCGATTTATTGGTTAAAGTAGCGCGGAAACTGCATATTTTGCACTCTGTATGGGCAAGTCTATGAATTACAATTTGGTCGTTCCAAAAAAGAACTGTTTCGGTGATTTCTATACAGGGAAGTCATAGACATATTACATTTACATACTTTGTTGATACACCTGTATAACAATTAGTAGTGGTAAAGTTAATTTGCTGCAAAACTCCAAAATATGTACAATTTGAGCTATTTAACGCGCCCGCTTTAAAAGCAAACGCATTGTGATCGCTAGCGGTCTTTCTTAGCGTCGTGGTCACTCGAGTGCGGACCGTGATCGCTCGAGTGTACATCGTGATCATTTTTCTTTACTACGTGGTCGATTTGCTGAGCGCGGCGACGGCCAAGCGCTGCCGCAGCGAGGTAACCTAAAATGGTAATAAGAAACTTATGAACGAAAATAATTGAAGACATGAACAGAAGAAACAGATAAATAGTATAATACAACATTGGAAATATTATTCGTTTTTTTTTTTCTATAATTGAAACGAATCTTGCTATGTATCTACTTCATCGTCTGGCTTACGCGTCTATTTCTTAAGTCTCAATTTGTACAACTACACGGACCTTTTTGAATTTCCTTCGTGGTACGTACCTAAAGCGCCTCCGCCCAGGGCCGCGGCGGCCGCGACTTTGGCCCCCACGAGGGCGCCGAGCGGGCCCCCCACCAGCGCCCCCAGCGCCGCCCCGCCCGCTCCCAGCGAACCTGCAGCTATCCTGCAGGACACATTATTATAACCCACTAATGTATAAGAGAAAATGTAAGGTTCCCGCGTTATAAACGAATCTAGGCGTAACCGACTAACGGGCACCATCACGTTTTACATAAATAAGAATCACAATGCTCACCTCTCTGCGAGCGCCAGCTGAGTCCTTCCCTCCTTCACATTGTCTGCCGCCACTTCAACATTATCGTTCACAGATGACACCTGAAAAAATATTTTGTTTTCTCCGTCGACCACTGCACAATATCACTGACCTCTTCATATATATAATACAAGTGATAATACTTTAGGTAGTGTACGTAGAGTATGCTGTAAAAAGGGCTGAAAGAGACGTGTTTTTTATTTCTTATAAATTAAAATTTGCACGCGCAAACTAATGTCACTACGGCGCCTACCCATAGAAATGACACAATTATTTTTTTGCTTTCAGCATTATAAATTTTACAGTGAACTCTATACAGGGTGTAACAAAAGTAAGTGATAATACTTTAGGGTTTGTATCTGTCCGCTCGCGTATTAATATATAGATAATTTCTTGTAGATATTGCCGTGGGAGAGCCATGCCATTCGACACGAATGGGTCGGTTCGACCGGAGTGATACCACGGCCTCACAGAAAACTAGCGTGAAACGGCATTCGTTCAGTGTATGAGTTTACCGACGGCCCAACTTCCCTAATCCCCTATCCGGCAACGCACTCGCAACTCTTTGGATGTCGCGAGTGTCCATGGGCGACGACAGTTGCTTTCCATCAGGTAACCTGTCTGCTCGCTTGTCCCCTAAATATCATTATATACTCGTATATTTTGTGACTGAAATGACTCACGTGGTCGCGCTGCGCGAGCGCCGCGGCTTGCACGCTCTGCCAAGCTTCGTGCAGCGCGCGCACCTCCACCTGGAGCTCACTCCAACCGCGCAGCGTCGCCTCGCGCTCCCTAAGCGATAGCTCCTAAAAAATGAAAGAAAGTTTACATAGATTGAATTAATTCGCGGATCTAAGTATGTTGACCGCGTTATAAATCTGGCCGACAGATGATAACTTACATGGAAATTATGGAATTGACATATTCTGACTGAATGACGTGGGCCCGTCTACTGGTTTAGTATAGTTTAACTCAATTGTGCGCACGTTCCTAGTAGTAAATGTAGCAGCGAAGAAATAGGTGGAAGGAAATACTGTTTGAAGTTATTTTCTAAGTTTGCTAAGCCGTACTTCCATAAAAATAAGTGTGTCTGTCAGTCTGTCTGCCTGTTATCTTTTTACGCCTGAACCGCTGAAACGAATATGCTAAAAAAAAGTACGGTTTCCGCGCGGTAAACGAATTTCGGCTCAACATAGTTGCGTTGCGTTTTCTAGTATATAAGCTATTTTTATACCTGGTCATCAATTTGCAACTCTACGACGTCGGTCCCGAACGCGCGTGGCGCATCGTGATCGCGGTCGCCGTCTGCATCGTGGGCGCTGTGACTGACGACGCCGACGGAATCTGTCGACACGGCGCTACCGGCCACTGTCTGGTTATTTGTACGCTGCACAGACATGGGCGCAGTCTCTGAAATTCAAGTATTTCATTATTGTTCAGTTAAAAACAGCTTCTAAGCTGATGCATAAGTGTTATAAAATTGTTGGTTGTCCCACTCGCATTCTCACACAATGTGTGTTTGTAGAGAACAATTAAAAATGATTTAGTAACTTATTTCAAAGTCGCTTTTTAAATAATTAATGCTATAGTGTCTTATCAAAGGCGACAATGACGTATTATAGAATTAAAGAACAATCATGCTATGAAAATACGCAATAAAACGTAAGTTAGATGACATTATTATTGAATGAAAAATTAAAAGCTCTGTAAAAGATGGAAATATTGAATGACTAATTACGTTTAGTAATAATCTATTTTTAAAGAATAATATAAATCCATTGTGTAATGAGTTTGGTTTGCTCTGTTATTATAAATTAATAATATTTTTATTGTGAGTCGTTAGATAAAACCTTTGATCGCTCACCGAGGCGTCGACTTCGCTTTTGTCCGATCCTTACTAGATCTATACAGCTGCGTTCTATAACACCTACAAGTATACAACTACTTATGTACAATCAGAAAAGTTGAAACAGATACAGATCATGGATGTAAGTAATTTGGTCGGGTTATGCCAAACACAGTCGCCATATCAAATTTTTCAAGGAATTGACATATTCCGACCAAATGACGTAGGTCCGTCAACTGGCTCTCTTTCAATTTCCCCCATTGTACAAATAATTCTACATATACTACTACTGTATTTTTGTCTAAACTGTTTACCCTTTCTTGGATTTGTGAGTATGTCCATAGACCAATTATTTTATAGACATAGATCAATACAAAATTTTGTATACGGGAAAAACCTCTTAGGTCTAGATGGCGCTAGTCACGATGCTGGATATATTCGGAAGTATAATAATACAACAAAACTAGACATTGACATTAAACGAAGTAACCTTAAAACGCGAAATAACATTTTTCAGCATTTTTACAACATTATATAAACACTCATATATTAAAAATTAAGATTTTTTAAAAAAATACTTCAAAACCAATCCTTATAGCCAGTTTTAAGCTGCAACTGGTAGATGGCGTCATTATAATTTACAAATTAACTTGCATAATCAACACAAGATGGCGCGAAATAAGAATATATCAATAAATACTATTAAACATTAAAAAACTTAGATCTGCAAAATTTCAATAAATGCCATTGCCTGTAAAATTATTCAGCGACATCTAGCGGAGTAATTTTTGGGGAATAATTTTTGTGTATCTGAGTTTGCAACGAGTTTTAACCGTAGTCTACTATATGGTATGTTCCACACTAAATTTTTATTCGATATGGCATATTTGATACCCTTAGTGAAATCTGTCGGTCAGATGTGAATTAAAAACTACGGACCAGTGTGTCCATTTGTATGGGTTCCACTACTCTAGGTATAATTCCTTTATGGTATGGCTTAATTATTACCAATAATTAAGTGAGCAATTGCGCATAATTTTATTTTATGTGCATATTTCTGTTTTTTTTTTGTCAGCCTAATATAATAACAATTTTGACAAGGCAAAACTACAAAAAAGCATCTTGTGGACTTTGGAACAGTTATTTTAATTACAAACTTTAAAACTTACCAAGATAATCCATAATAGCTTTATGTGTGTTCTCTCTCGCCCGTCGCGTTGCGCGGTCAAAGGCGTCCAGATCTTGGGGCCGTACTCGTCGCCTCAGGGCATCCAACTCTCGTAGTAACCCGCGTAGTTGGTTCGCCACACGCCGCGCGTGAGCCTGTTCCGACCGCACGCGTGACCACGACTCTGATTCGCCATACTGAAATGTGACCATGATATACACTTACCACACTAGAATCTGACCACGATTAACACTCACCATACTAGAATATGACCACGATTTTCAGACATCACTTTGTAATGTGACGATAATTTTAAGTGGAAATAGATGATGATGTCGCCTCAGAATTCATTTATTACACTAGATCTACACATTTTCCAGGATATAAACCTTCTCCGGGTCTCATGAGATCTCATGATTGTATTGTTATCTTGAGCTGAGCTTAAGCTGAGTAATCAGCATATGTACTAGATTATGACCATGATTTTCTATAAAAACACAACTTTACCATGACTGATAAAGGTGAAAAATAATTAGAATTGATTGTTGAAGTAAAGTGCTTGGTGCAATAAAAATGGGTTAAGTTCAAAATTGGGTTTACTGTTTTTCGCAAAAAAATAATATTATATGTGATTTAACAACAAAGACAATATATATTATTTTTAAAGATTAAATTATCAAAATTGACCTACTGATCCGATTTGAATTAATGAGGCATATTTGCTGAGATAATATCCAGAGTCCACACACATATATATGTATATATATAAAATATGTATGCTATGATTTTTATGATACTTTATAAAGGACAGAGGATAGGTTTGAAATAAATATACTTTTATTAATACAAAACTATTTTCTAATGGGAAACTGTATTTATTTGATTGTCTGCTTGTCTTTCCTTCACATCCCAGAAATGCAGACAATTAAACAGATTTTTGGTGCAGACTTATTTGGAAGGATTTAGAGTAACACATAGGGTGTTACTTTTTGGTCTTGAAAAAACACAATTTTCCAAGATATTCATATTTTTATGTAAGTTTCAAATAAGCAAAGCCGCGCGCAAAACAAGTGTGCAATAAATAAATTTGGACACTAAGAAGTGTGTCGAAATTTATTTATTGCACACTAGGTTATGCTATTTAGTTGTTAATAGAAATTAGCTGTCCAAATAGTTTTATTTTAAAGTTTTTAAGAGGACTGTAGTAAATTTATTCTGTTGACGTATCATTCACTTGTTCAATTCCCCTATACCTAAACACCTTGTCAGACAAAGAGTCTAGTAGAACTTGTTTATTTTTAGTCGCCCGTGACGTCAGTAAAACTATTACGCGTTTTTTAAATAACGATCCAAGTGCTCCTAAAATTCTACAAATATGTAAGTTAATACTTAAATTAGTATTTAAATATTACCTTTAAAATATTCGCTTTGTGTTGTCTTAATAAGTCCAAGTGATGAGGGATAGCTACTTCGTTGAATTTGGATAGCGAAAGTTCGACCCTTTTCAGGGGTAATTTGTCTTCTTCCTCCATGGTAATATAAGTTGTACGCCTAAATTTGAAAAATAGGATTAATTTAGTCCTGTTTTATTCGAATTTTGATAGAATTTTAGATTAAACTTGATAATTTTGGTCCAAACGAGAGCTTTTGTGATTTGTTTTGACACGATTTTGACATTTGAATTTTATACTGTCACTTGGACCTTGACAGCTGCTAGAGCGACATTTTGATTTTTTTTAAAGTTTGACAAATCTGCATCGTCTCGCATGGAGTCGTTGCCCAACTCACCAAGTTAGCCATTATGAAAGAAGAACAGTCATTGTCCAGGCTTACCCATTGCTCGGAATCAGATAATGATAACTGAAAATCTGTATCCTCACACTGATACTGGCAAGTGGCAACTCCTAAAAGCTGTTGCCCGTCCCGTGCGACTTCAGTGTCCCAACATTTTTGGCTGTATGTGCAAAAACTTTTGACATTAAAAAATATTTCAGATGATAGTTTGGCAATCAATTTTTTTGACATAAGCTGTCCGCAACTTTGTAAAATGCGATCAAAAACCAAAAAATACATTGAACCGTATACAAATAAACTTAACTAACACTTCTAAAGAGTATTTAGAGTTATGGTTGATGATTTAAATATCGTGGAATAAACTGTTTGTCCTAACGAATTGTAATATTCTCAGAAAACGATAACAAAATGGATGTAGACATAGGTAAGTTTTGTTTTACAGTTACAAGATGCTTATTTAAAGCTAATCGAGGTTATTCTACGTTTTGTGTTTTATATTGCCGAATATTATGTAAGGAAATATAGCTTTTTTATGTTTTATTGAGACCTTTTAAGTTTGCTTTTTGAAGGTAACCTAAAATTTTTCTTACTTGGTACTTTATTGACCTCATGTAGGATTTGTACTGCCTAAGTTTTAACTAAATTTATCCAGAAGCCTTTTTTTTACAGCATTGTTGAATAGATGAACTTTTGTTTCACTGTTTTATTATATGTATAGATTTATCTGGCTGTGAGGGTATTGTTTATGTAAACTGTTTTTTTTTGGTCAAGACTTAGATTTTGTATGTGAATTGAAGTTTTTAAGATAAAAATATTTGATTTGTCATTTAATTGTTTTAGGGGTCCGTACCCAAAGGTTTAAAATGTGACCATAATACTAAAACATCTATGTCTGTCTGTCTCCAGGCTCTATCTCTAGAATGGCTAAAGCTATAGACTTGAAATTTTCTCAGATTTAATGTTGTTGGTCGTCATTTATATTCAAGCTAAATTACAATGTTTTTATGTAAATAAAAGTAATTTTCTATTCCTTAGATTCAAAATATAATTTTTTATGTTATTTCAGATGGACGGAAATCAAGATCTCGGAGCAGATCTGTAAGTAAATTTATTTCTTAAAATAATGAAATTTAACAGAATATTCTTCTTAAAACAATACAAGTACATAAAAATATCATAAATTTTATAATATGACATCTGCAACAGTGTGTTTCGACACAATTTCAATTGCAGGTAGAATCGGACTCGAAGATGTCGCACGATGGATCGGTGCGTGGCAAGTCAGGCTCCCGTTCTCGCTCTCGATCTTCGGGCCGGAGTTCTCGAGCTTCGTCCCGGTCTCGTTCTGGCTCGGCGAAGTCTGCTAGATCGCGATCCGGCTCAGCGAAGTCCGCTAGATCGCGGTCCGGCTCAGCGAAGTCCGCTAGATCGCGGTCCGGCTCAGCGAAGTCGGCTAGATCGCGATCCGGCTCAGCTAATTCTGCTAGATCGCGGTCCGGTTCAGCGAAATCTGCTAGATCGCGGTCTGGCTCGGTAAAGTCCGGTAGCCGATCGCGAAGCGGATCTCCCAGGAAGTCAAGATCTAGAAGCGGATCTGCCGCATCACAAAAAAGCGGATCTAGATCGAGAAGCGGATCGCGTAAGTCTCGATCGAGGAGCGGATCGCGTAAGTCTCGATCGAGGAGCGGATCGCGTAAGTCTCGATCACGAAGCGGATCTCCGGCTAAGTCTCGATCAAGGAGTGGATCACCTGCTAAGTCTCGTTCGCGAAGTGGATCCCGTAAGTCTCGTTCACGAAGCGGATCGCGAGCCAAATCGAGAAGCGCTTCCCGTTCGCGATCCAGAAGTGGTTCCCGTGGTAAATCCCGGTCGAGAAGCAAGTCTCACAGCCCCGACAAGAGCGCCAACACGTCCAGAAGCAAATCCCGATCGCCCAGCGGTTCACCGGAGAAAGTGAAAAGCCGTTCGAAGTCTAAAAGTCGGTCGAAGTCTAAGAGCGCTTCGCCTCGACGCAGTAAAAGTCGATCGGTTGAAAGAATGGACGTAGATGACGCGAAGCCTGCTGGTGAGTTTTGATCTTAATTCTTCACTATTTTAAATTAACATAGGGATTTTTTGTCCATTTTTAATTGAACAAATAATAATAAGTAAATAGATACATAGTCAAAATTAAGTAAATATTACATTTATAAACGTAAAGCTTTCATTTATTTCAGGTGAACGAGCCAGCCGCTCTCGATCCAGATCCGGCTCAAGGAAGTCCCGTTCCAAGTCTAAGGCCCGTTCTAAGTCCAAGTCCAAATCCCGTTCCCGCTCAAGATCTAAGTCCCGATCAAAATCGAAGTCTCGTTCTCGTTCCAAATCCCGTTCCCGTTCTAAATCTCGTTCTCGTTCCCGCTCCAAGTCCGGTTCTCGATCGAGGTCGCGCTCCGGTTCTCGATCGAAGTCCCGCTCTCGTTCGAGATCTAAGTCTCGGTCGAGATCGCGGTCCGGATCGGCTAAGTCGCGGTCGAGGTCGAGGTGAGTCGACTCAAAAGTTACAATATAATAATTTAACTAGCTGTTGCCCACAAACTACGTCCGCGCAAATATTTATAAATTATCCCGTTCTTACAACATTTTTGGATTACTACTCGTCTCCTGTTCTAGCTCCTCCTGGTCGTAGCGTGATGTTACATCGGAGTACACATATATAGAGCACTTCATACTAACTGACATTGCACGGATTGTTTTGCGACAGTTAAGGCTAGCACTGCCTAATATGCCGGAGATGCTGACGTCAGTGACGAGTTTTAACGAAATTTAGGGGATAAGCGAGCAGACAGGTTACCTGATGGTAAGCTACTGTCGTCGCACATGGACCCTCGTGACATCCGAAGAGTCGCACGTACGTCGCCGGCCTTTATGAGGGAATAGGGATAGGGGTTTACGGAAGTTGAGCCAACGGTGAACTCACTCACTGAACGACGACAGCACAACGCCGTTTCGCGCTAGTTTTCTGTGAGGCCGTGGTATCACTCCGATCGAGCCCATTCGTGCCGAGCACGGTGCTCAGGTTACTACAAAAATAGCACTCTTACCTCCCCGGCTATAAAGTGCACACGGCGAATCGAGGCGGTACCGGTTATCGACCGTCAAAGACTTGTCATATTTAATAATTTCTTGGTCTTAATAAATGTTAAATTTCTACCTGATGGCCCCAGTAGGTTAACAATATATAATACGCGATTCTACGCGAGTAAAGCCGTGGATAAAAGCTTGTTTATGTATTAGTAAATGTAAATAAGTATAGAGAGCAAGCTGTTAATTAAGTGATGTGAATGTTTCAGGTCCCGTTCACGTTCAGGCTCGAGGTCTGGCTCCGAGTCTCCCTCCAGACCAGGTATTATATATCATTGACTTACTAGTTGACACGCAGGTCTGCGAATTTATATTATTTAAGTTTTTATAATAAACGGTTTGTTTGTTAAAATTATAAAAAAAGATATGGCAGCATTTATTTTGTTATCTGTCAAGTCACAGTTTTCAGATTTACATAAAAAGCTAAAACCGTATGTGTCCATCCACCCTAGATTGAAACATAGGCAACTTTTTGCTGTAAAAAATTATGATATATTTCCCTATGGCTCACGGGTCACACCGCAAGGCACAACTAGTATGAAAAATATTTTAATTTCCAGATGCGAAGCGCCGCCGCATAGCACGCCTGTCTGACGACGAGGCGGAGGCCGGGCCCGCGCCCCCGCCCGAGGGCGAAGCCCCCAACGCCGGGGACTCCTCCGACGAGTCTATAGCGCCAGATGCCGCTTCCTCCGAGATGGCTCAAGGTGGGTCATATACCTGGTTGTGTAGTGCTAAAAGATACGTTGCTTTGCATCAGGTGTCCCGTTTGCTCATTTGTCCCTGTATTTATTACCTGTAGGCTAAATACAATACAATATATAATGCAATCATCATGAAAACAGAAAAAGTAAACTGATATGGTCCGTGGTAGACTTTTGGTTTCGCACTCCAGAGGGTGCAGGTTCGACCCGGGTGGAATCATTGAGCCAATGAGACATTTTCTGACAACAACCAATGAGACATCCGATTTCAAGTACGTAATACGGACGATCATTGATGTGGAAAAACCATGCTTCAAAGAGAATGAGCCGGCTCATACGGAGCATTACTAAAAAAAATATAACGTGATATTTGCGATATTGCGTAAGATGTTATAAGTTTCACCGGTTGCCTGTTGCAATAACTATTGCATTTAATATTTTGATTAATGAAATGTTCTGTAGGCCTACTCTTTAAACTAATTCCGATCGATCGTCATTGGAATTGAACGATTTCTTACTCTTGATAACGACGCTAGCGCCAACTTGTTTTAGAATTGTGTTTCGATTGTGAGGAACTAAAGGAGCCGCGCAATCGAGACAAACTTGGCTAAAACGCTACTCTTGAGTCCATTTGACAGCTGTGTATTACGTTGGGATTGAGTTAGGATTCATTCTAAATTGAAATTATTTCAATAACTACAACTTTTAAAAAACATAAAAAGCAACTTTTTTGAGATTGTTTTCGAAAATACGAAGAAACTACATAATATTATAATGTTATATAGCATGCCAGACAGTTATGTAGCATATTTAAAGTGATTTTCATCGAAAAACGTAATGAAAAGATGATAAATACAGTTAAATATGGTATTCGTAAATAAATTGTCCTTCATGAAAATCAATAATGAATTAAGTGTAGATACTCACATTTTACGAACTTAAATATAATATTACATATGGTTCGATATACCAATTTCGTATAGCGAGAACAATCTTTTAATGGACATAGACACACACGTAATACACAACACTTTCGAATGTGGTTTGGAATCCAAGACATAATCACCCTAAATAACATATTTTATATATTCTTATAATAAACCCAAAGGTGTTTTAATTTCAATCATGTTTAAAGCAATATTGAGCTCTCATCATACAACAACCAACATGGCGATCTATACTTCTCATAAGCAGTGTAGTAAGTACGTCTGTTTTATGAATGATTGCGGACTCGCGCAGCTAGGTTCACTTCTTCCGTACTGATCGTGCGTAAAATCACAATTCCAATCCAAGTTATCAATATTGTTCTCAAGAGTAGCACAACACTTGACAGCGAAATTACGATCGGATTCCGACTGGATTGCGTTTTAATTAGTATTGAGATTATTTTGAAGAGTAGGCCTACTGATTGGTGAGAAGCAGCAGGCTAAAAAAAAAACTTAACAAAAAAACAAAACAAAAATTTCCAAAAATATTTCGGAATCAGATTGATTAGTGATGAAAAATCTTGTATTAAATGTTCAAGTTGCCACAAATATATTTTTTGCATATACAGCCATGAAATTTGGTGAGTAGGATTGTTTTATTGGGTGGACA